>JAMAJE010000208.1:0-31718 GCA_023629255.1 Pichia sp. PB3310
TCAATTTTCTGTACACCATGTGATTCACCATCAAATTTTTCATCTTTTTCATCAGTTTCATCAGCAACTTCATATTCTTTCTCTTCAAACTCTGATTTTGCTCTCAATAACGTGCTAAAGGAAAAACTCATATGACATCCGAAAAAGAAAAAAAAGAAAAACATAAACATAAAAACTTATAAAAACATTTCGATACCAAAATATAAAAACATTTATCATTTTTCTCTTCTCTTATTTAATTATTTTTAATTCTCTTGTTGTTTTCTTCTACTTTTTATAAAGCATTCTTGTGTATATGTTAATGTAAAATATACCATTACTAATAATTAAAACTAATAACTGAAACCAATAACTAAATTACAAATTAAATTACAAACTAAATTACAAATACATTAAAAAGAATGTCATCAATACCTCTAGTGATGATTACTTTCCTTGTTCTACCTGATTATGGTCATGGTTATGATCATGGTTATGATCATGGTCATGCTCTTGTTCAAATTTGTTTGAATCTTTATTTTCTTGATCACCTTCAATTACATATTCATATTCATAAGAATCCTGATTATTTTTTCCATCTTTGGAAGAACTCTGTTCTTCAATCGAAAATTTCCTATGTCTAGTTCTACCTGGCGATGGTGATCTCGAAGGTTCGGGGGTTTGTAAATTCGAAACATTTGACGTTCTTCTTGGTGATGTAGATAATGATGTCCAAGATTTCGATATATTATTAAATAATGAATTGCGTTTATAAATTGGAATTGATTTTGACCTTGCGACAGATTTAAATGGTAATTCATCTTCAATATCATCATCTGAGGATTTATGAAAATCTTCTTCTTCAGTAGCTCTTGAATGAAAAAAGGATGAATTTTTTGGTGAAAGTGGTGGTGAAAAATTCGGTGATTTTGAGATATATGATGATAAATATGTTTCATCAATGTATAAATCTTTTGTTAATAGTATATAAATAAATAATAATATTAACAAAAATATGCAAAAATATGTTAAGTTTTTGTAGAAAGAGATTGCTGAAGATATTTCTTCTAATTGTTTTGAAATCTCATGTGTTCTTGAATCAAAATTATGTTGTTGATATTCAAATAATCTTGAGAAACTCGTATAAACGTCAATATTTAATTTTTGAAAAATATCCATTTGAGATTGAATAGTAGAATTCAATTGCAATAATATATTTTGAAATTTATTCGACTGTTGTGATTCCAATTTTAAAAATGCATCGGATAATAATTTAGATTGCTCTTCAATATAAAGAAGTGATAATGTTGCGTTAGACTCTAGTAAGGATAATCTTTTAACAATATTTTTATAAATTGAGTCTTGTGGTTGGACCTGTTGTGGGGTTGTATATACATGTGAGAATGTTGCTGTCAATGGTTTAGGAGATGATAATGTTTGATTTTCTGAATTAATTAAACATTGGTCATAGTTTTCTGCCTGTTTTTTCTCATATTCAATTAAAAATTGATCCAATTTCAAATATTTTGAAGAGCAATCTAATTCTAATGTTGAATTCATTTCAAATGTTGGATGTGATGCGTTATTCGAAAGTTCAACATTAAATTCGGGAATCTGGTCGATATCCATCTGGATTGAATCATAATGCAAATTTATTTGTTCTGAATTTTCTTCTATTGTATGACTTCCTATTGCAAGCGCCTCAACATTTTCACGAGATCCAGAATCTTCTTCTTTCAATTGTTCAATCATTGTTTTTCCATGTACTTGAACCGATGAAATTGGGCAATAAAATTCATTTCCATATTGAGTTAAAAATTCAATTTTCAAGAATTTTGCCCAAACTAAAGGATTCTCGATTTTGAATGTTTGTAACATTCTTATATTCTCGGCTTCAAATTCTCCCAAAACCATCCATTGTGTAGCTGGAAATCTGTCACTTACTGAAATTCTAATATCTTTAAACATACTAGAGTAAAATTCATAGTTTCCAATTAAAACTTCATCTACTAAAATGTCTTCACATAGTTCAATAATTATAAATTTATTTTGAGCATTGCATTCATTTAACAAATATGAATCTTTATTTTCCACTAGAATTGCATTTGCACCTTTTGCTTCTTTGTTTGTTTTAACAATTGTAGCTGCACAGTCAAAAGAAGCAAAATTAAACCTATCTTGATATAATTTTCCTTGTTCCTCAGAAGTGCCGGCAAACATAGATATCTCTATCACCATTTCTTCACCTAACTGTTCATCATTATTATTCGAGTCTTGATCTTTTATATTCCTTGTTCTCATTCGATGTGGAATATCATCCTTATCCTTATGTATTATATCTGTATTTGCATAATTAGATTGTATATTTTGATTTCTTATCATCTCTGAGTTCGATAATGATACTTCTAAAACTCCATTTAATTCAGTTATGTTTTCAGATTCTATCCTATCTTGATTCAATTTATTTTTTTTCCATTCTTCAAAACTTTGGAAATTGGGCACACTTGAATCCGTCTCCTGTTCTACAGTAGTTGATTTAATTGTACTATGTTCATCTATCGTTTCATTAACCATTTGAATCTTTGGAAGTTCTATCTTAGTGGTTATATTATCTAGTGATTCGATCTTTTCAACAGAAGTGAAAGCAACAGATTCTGATTGATCAGACCCTTTAATACTTATGTTGTTATCAGAACAAGTAAGTGTCGTTAATACGTCACCATTTGTTTGACAAATTATGACAAAAACAAATGAAACAAATAGATTCCAAAATATCAACATTTCAAAACTTTTTAGCTTTACAATATTTTGGTTCTACTTTGTATTTAGTAATAACAGTAAAATATACATAGAACAAACAATAAAAAAAACAGATAGATAGATAGATAAAGATTAAATAAAATAAGATAAAATAAAATAAATCAGCAAACTCAAATTTTCAACAACTAACAAAATTGTCGCGATTTGGATTTAGGAACATGAATTTTCATTACCAATTACCAGTTACTAGTTTTTTAACTTTATAATATATCAACAATATTGAATTTCTTGAAGTGTTTGTTTGATATGAGTATTTTCTTTTCATTTATCAATTAAACAAAGTTTAACCTTTTACAAACAAAATTAAACTTGAGCCTGATTATGGAGGATGTTCCAAATTTAAGATTTTGCACTGTTTGTGCATCAAATAACAATCGTTCTATGGAAGCACATAAAGTATTAAAACAAGCTGGTTATACTGTCCGATCGTATGGTACAGGATCTGCAGTTAGATTACCAGGACCCTCTATTAATAAACCTAATGTTTTCCAGTTTGGAACGCTGTATACTGAAATTATGACAGTTCTTGAATCACAAGGTATTAAAGTTCATAAAAATAATGGTGTTTTAGATATGACAACTCGTAATATGCAAATAAAGAAAGCACCTGAACGTTGGCCATATTTTAATCAACCAATGCAGAAATTACCTGAAGAAGAACATCCAGGATTTAAAGGAGAATTGGATTTTGAAATTGTTATAACATGTGAAGAGAGATGCTTTGATAGTGTTGTTGAAGATTTTTTAGCTAGGAATTATTTTAATCCAAAGGAATTAAATAATAAAGTTCATATTTTTAATGTCGAAATTCGTGATGATCATGAAAGTGCACAGATTGGTGGTAAAGCAATTTTAGAATTATGTAATAAGTTAAATGATTTATTTTTAAGATCAAAAGGTGATGATGGTGACTATTTACATTCAGAATGTTGGGAAGATGAAATACCGGATTTAATTACAAAATGGCAAGAAAATTATAGTAATTTTCCACTTTTATATAGCTTATGTTATCATTAAATACTAAAATGAAATTAATAAATTACGAATATGAATATGAATATGAATTAATAATATAAAAAACAAAATACAAACCCTTATTTATTTAATATTACTTAAAAGATTTAAACTCTATTTATAACAGTACGACCATTTACATAGACCTTCTCAATATTTCTATTATCCCCATTAAATAACCATTTATCAATTAAATCAGCAAACTTCCCCTTTGAAATTTTTATATCTAATTGACCCCATTTTGGATTTTGAAAACCAAAAGTATCAATATTTGAATCTTTACAATCAAGATTAATTAATTGAGTATCAAATTTTAAGCCCTTTTTAAAGCAACCAACTTTATCATCAATTTTTAAAACTCTTGCACCACCCATTGTAGCTAAATAAAGAACATCACTTGATGATAATTTTTCAATATTATTTGAACTTTTCATAACAACATGCCTTGAAACCAATAATGCATGTTTTGCAACTTCTAAAATTGAAGGTGTAAATCCACCAGAACAATCTGTACCTAAACTAACATTAATATTATTATGTAATAACCATCTAACTCTTGCTTCACCTGAAGTAATTGAAGAATTCGAAGTAGGACAGTGTGAAACACCTGAGCCAGTTAGTTTTAAAATATTCATTTCAATATCAGATAAATGAATGCAATGAGCTAAAGTAGTCTTGGAACTTAATAAATCATTTTTATGATAAATATCAGTATAATGATCATATTGTGGGAACATATCAGTAATCCATTTAATTTCAGCATGGTTTTCAGATAAATGAGTTTGACAATGATAATCTCCGTTTTTTCTTAATTTACCTAACCAATTAAGTAAACTATCAGTACAAGAACCAGCAAATCTTGGAGTTAAAACAGGATTAATTAAATCTAATGATGGATTTCTTGATTTAATATGATCTATAACATTTAAAATTGAAATTTTACATTCTTCTTCAGTTTCAATATAATCATCTGGGGAATTTTGATTCATACAAACTTTACCTATGAATGAACGTTGGCCTAATTTAAGACATAAATCTGCTAATAAATTGGTAGCATTTGTATGAATAGTTGCATAATATGAAGCAGTTGTTGTACCGTAGCCTAAAGTCCTATTAATAACTTTAGTATAAATTTCAGTTGCAAAATCTAAATCACTAAATGATGACTCTAGTGGAAATGTATACGTATCTAACCAATCTAATAGGGTTGAATTACCAAAAATACCATTATTAGGAAATTGTGGTGCATGGATATGGGTATCAATAAAGCCTGGAAAAAAGAATTTATGTTCATCATTGGAAATATCTAAAATATCTATATCTGAAGGAGATAAGCCTGAAGTTGAAGAATTATCTAGTGTAAGTTTAATAATATCTAAATTTTTTAAATCAGAAACATCGATACCTAAGATAAAATCGATTGTACCATCTCGATCAACACCAACAGCTGTATGATGTAAAATTTCCAATTCTCCAAGTTCTGGTGTATGCACAAAGGTTCCAAAATAAGTAGTGTATTTGATTTGGGAATGACATAAAGGATCTATTTTGTCAGGGAAATAAGCTTCGTCTGTTCTAGTAGGCATCGTTGATTGGTTTGAATTGCTTTTTTTCAATTTCTTCTGCTTCACCTCCCAAAATATCGATAATCAGTCAAAAGGAAGTTGGGTTAATCTAAGTGTTTATATATGATTCAGAAATCAGATAATTAATGCAATAAAACAATTGATATCATCTTCAATAAGAAAAAACCGGGCCAAGCTGATAAGATTAACTTTTTATGTTCCGCGGTTAACGTTCGTTGTAACCGCGGAAAATTTGAATGGTTACGTAAGCAACTTTAATTTTTTTATTGACCAATCAGGATTAAGCGCCTTGTGGCTTACTTTTTTTCTTATTTTACTGCGCAGACACGCAAATGAAGACATGGATTTCAGGTCAGATTTTGATACGAGAGTATGAAGCATAAATCAATAAGTTTATTCAACAGATACACACATATATAAACACAATCATGGCTGTAAGTATGAAATATCTTTATTATAAGGAATAGTTAACAGGTTCATCAAGTCTCTCTTTTTTTTGGGCAATCTTAGTGGGTGAATTACCACAACAAACATAATACTAACTGAATTAACCATGGTTCTTTTTAATCTTACAGTACGTTTCAGGTCCAGTTCTCAAACAAGCAGCTACTGTTGGTGGCTACCACGTTAAAAGCATCGTTTCTTACTTACCAGTCTTAGCTTTCTGGGGTGCAGCAACAGGTGCAGGTGTTGCTACCTTCACTGAAAATTGGCCATTATTCCAAAAGACTTTCTACAGTAAAATTCCAATTATTGGTAATCACTGGATTCGTGAAGTTGACCCAGAAGACCAATTCTTCTAATTTTTCAATCATTTTGCTCCTGTGATCATCCAATTTATTAAAATATATCTATTTATATAAAAATTAATAGTTATAATTTTGTTTATTATTTATTCATTTAAAGATTTGTTTTCTAAAAAATATATATGTATATAATTCTACGAAAAGGTAAGACATGAACATCTATATCTATATATCATCTTCACTGTACTCCTTGTCACTTGTAATACTATTCCCACTACTAATACTGGTAGTACTAACAGTTTCGGTATCACCATTTTCTGAACATCCAACTATTCCCCATTCGACTCCTGTAACAGTTTCTAATCTATCTAAAATATCATCAATTGGAGTGAAAAGTCCAAATTGTTTATATTCTCCATCGTATGAATGTAGCATACCTAAAACTCCAAGTCCGCTTTCTTCATTGATAGTTTTATCCTTATTCTTCAAATTTTTCTTTTTCCTATTGTTCTTCTTGGTATCATTTATGTTAGTATTATTATTATTATTATTAACCCTTGGTATAAAACTTTCAATAAATGCTGTTAAACTATTTTTATTGTTATCATCTTCTTCTATATTATTTGTTTCTTCATCTTCAAATTCTTCTTCTTGAAAAGAACTTTTGATATTATTAACATCACTCAATTTTGATAAAATCCAGGCACCTGAATCTCCACCATTAGCAAATCCTTCCATTTTACCATCACCATTAGAAATAATAAATTCAGAACTACGTAATGAACCATCTGACCAATAAATCATTTTAATACCATTTAATTTACCTCTAGTATATCCCGTAGTACTACCAATTTTGAAAACATTCAAATTGGCAGTATTAAGTAATCCATTTTTACGTGGTTGTAAACTAACTATTCTTTTAATATTTAAATTTGATAATATTAATGATGGATCATATTGTGATAATTGTAAATCTTCACCTAAATAATTAATAAATTTTTTCTTCAAATTTTCACTTACTTTAATTATAGCTAAATCACTTAATCTATTTTCATTAATTAATCTTTCACCCCAAATAATATTACCCAAATTATCACTTGGTAAATTTCTATTAGTTTCTTTACCATTAATAATTATTTTTTTCATTGGATATTCAAAATCAATCATTTTAATTGCTTCATTATACACTTGATATTCCACTGAAGTTTTTGAATGATTCATCATTTCATTCAATAACGCATTCTTATATAAATTAATTAATACTGGTGAAGGTATAGAGACATTTGGATGTAAATTATCATCATTTTTATCATTGTTATTTAAAACAACATGAGCACATGTTAAACCAAATATTTGACCTCTATATTTTAATAATTTTGGATTTGTACAATCAATTGGAACTTTAGGATATATATAGCCACCTAAAGTACCACTTGTCATAACTGAATTATCAGTTGATAATGACATGGAAATTGGTATGTATTCTTGATTCTTATCAATTGTTCTAAATGGAGATTTTAGTTTTATTCCCTCATTACTATTATTAAAACTTGAATGTTTTATTTTATTTTTTTGAACAGTAAAATGTGTATCTGATGATTGAGCTGAAAAAAATTTAATAATATCTTGATGTTCTCGTGAAATTTCAGGAAATCCAAATATAAATGTTATAACAGATAATGATGATGAATAGAAACCTCTTAAAACAGGTGCAACAAATGATCCATCTTGATCAGAAAATAAATTTTCTTTATCTTTAGATAATAAACTTTTCATTAAATAGTCGACTTTTTCAATGTTTGCAATTTCTTGATTTGATGAGCCAATAGGAAAAATTTTTGGTGACATTTCAGTTACAAAATTGGTTAATTCTAATGTATTATTTGGAATAACTTTGATTAACACAAATAAATCATGTAAATTCTTAACTATTAAAGCTTTTGATTTATTATAAACAGTTCCAATTAACAAATTATCTAATAAATGTAAAATATTTTTAATTAATTTTTTTAATCCAACCGAATTTGATGTTGTAAATTGATTCGGAATCAATAAATTTAAATGTTTTGTATTTTTAATAACTTTGTAAATATGATCCATACTTTCAGTTATTTTGATTGATGCCTTAGTTAAATTAAGAACTGATTGTGATATTTGAATCATTATATTGCTTATCGAATTTGCTAAAATTCTCAACTGACCTTTTATAAAATCTTGCAATTGTAATAATAAATCATTTTCATTATTTAATAATTTAGATATACTCGGATTATTTTCATTTGAACTACTTTGATTTGACTTTTCAGTTAGAGATAAAGGAATATCATCTGAATAATTTGATTTTTTACGTGTAATGCTATTTACTCTATTGGAAGAACTAGTTAATGATTTCGTTAGCATTTGAGGGGATGAAGAAGGTGGAATAAAATTATTAGAAGTTTCATCAATAGAAATTGATTGATCATCTTTTTTAAAATTACTAACATTCTGTATTGAGTAATTTTCTTCATGTTCATCCTCATGTAAAACTCTAAGTGGACGTCCCTTACTGGTTATTTTAGCTTGTTCATTATTAATATGTTTACTATATGAAAGATTTGAACTTGGTTGTGATGAAACATCAGTTGAGAGTGTTCTTTTAGAACTGAATAACGAGTTTGTATTCGAATTATAAGAATATTGGAAACTTTTGGAGATAGTATGAGAATCGGTATTATTGTTATTATCATAATCAATAAATGCAGATGAGCTTGTAAACGGTGGATTTGGTTGTGGTATAGATGGTGACGATAATGATGATGATGATAATGTCGTCGTCGTTGCAGGAATAAAGTTTGTAGCTTGATTACTTTCGGAATAAACTGTATTCACCTTTTCCAGTTTACCAGTTTGGGTATTATTTGTCTTTTTCTTATTGAAAATTTTCTTCATATTATCCATCCTTATAAGCCCTATGGTTTGAATATATGTTTTCCTTTCATTCAGTATAAAAAGTTAAACAAAAGAAAAATTTAAATCCTTAATTCTAATTCATGAGAAAAGAAATCGCACATATATCATTGAACATTGAGCATTGAACACTACTACACACACACTACACACTCAACTCTCAACGCTAAAACAAACGGAAATTTTTTAAATGAAGACAAGATTTGTACACGGTGATGAAATTTTAAGACTAAAGATTCAATTTGTCCGGATCTACTTTGATTTCTTTTTTTTTACACAACATGAATAGGAAACTTATGCTAGGATCTCGTATATTCATTAGAAATGCTGGTTTCTTCGGTAACCTTGGACAGAGTATGTCCAAAATAGTACCAAAACCTCACAAATATTTTAAAATTTCCAAACCATTTGGATTCACTAAACCACCTGTGAGGCTTCAAGATCAAAAAAATGAATCAATATTTACTTTGGATAATTTAAATTTTCCTAAAAGACTATGGAATTTCTATTTTGATGGTGTTACTAGAAGAACAAGAGTTGAAGCTATTCAAAAAGATTTAGCATATGGTGGTATGTATGATTTCCACGTTTATACAAAAACTAAAGGCAGATTATTTGAAGCACCCGTTTCATTTTTCCGTAGGGATAAAGCACTTTACTTTCCAAATTTCAGAGTTAAGTCATTAACTGGTAAAAGAATGGATTTAATGGATGTTTTAGATAAGGCCAAGTTGAGTATTTTAAGAGTTTATTCTACAGACGCCGGTTATGAAATGACCAATGATTATTTCAAGATTAAAAATAGTGAAGATAACTATATGAGTGATGGTGGTATCGAAGTTTTCAAACAAGAATATCCAGATACTCAAATAATTGAAGTTGTTTTAAGTGAGAATGCTTCGAAGCATTTTATTCATACTTTTACTACACCTGGAAAATTATTACAGCAAAGACCAAAAGAACAACATGATAAATATCTTATTGCAAGGAGAGATACGGTTTTATCAAGAGATGATCGTGAAAAGCTTTTCTTAACTAATGCATATTCAGGATATATTTATCTTGTCGACAATTCATACAAAATTAGATGGGCCGGCTCCGGTTGGCCTACGGAACAAGAAGTTGCTGATATGTGGAAGGCAGTTCGTGGTATTCAAAAGGAAAATGCTATGAGACTAACTAAGAACAACTAAATAGATATTCTTGTGTAACTCCTTTGTGATTTCTGTACATAGAATAGATAGATGATATATCATGAAAATAAGAAAAATTTCTCAAAAGGGAAGTGGTTGTTTTTTTGCTAGTGGGAAAATATGGGGAGCAGATGGGAAGTAAAACTTTGATCAATTGCTCTATCTATTATTGTTATTTATCTTGTGGGAATTACAGTTATCTGCTATTTTCTGGTTTCCTGTAGTAAAAAAATCACCATCATTGCTTGATTACATAACCTTGGTTTGAAAGCGTCAGTAGTGAAACTAAAAGAGTCTAACTGCAATCGAACAATCGAACGCATTAGTATAAAGTTTAAAGAATTATTGTATCGAATCAATATAAAAATAGCTAATATAAATTATACAATATCATTATTGTTAGAACACATTTTTATTCGACATTCACGAACAGTTCGAAGTTTAAGCTTGAAAGTGATTCCTATCATTGAAAAATGGATTTGCAAATTCGAAACTCAGCAGAAACTCTATCGGCCGATGCTAAATCACAACCAAAGAGATACTCGGAATTACAGAAGCCAGCTGAAGAAAAAAAGGTTCAACAACAGACAGCAGAAAACTTAAAAAAACCAAATGAAAAGAAACAAACAAAAATTGAAAAAGAAACAGAACAAAAACTTAAAAAAACAATCAGCAATTCAAATGAGGATATTGAAAAGCTATCTTCATTAAGTGATGCTGTCATTTTTCCTAATTTTGGGGATTTTGCTATTAGTGATGGTGATGCTAATGATATATCAAGCATTACGATTGATGAATATAATTACGATCCACCAGGTGGCAATATTTCTGAATTTAGTAAAGCTTTGTTTCAGCATAGTGATGTAAATATAAATAGCTCCGAATATGGTTTTTTGAAGGCTACAACATCTCAAAATTGTATTGCCAATAAACAAGCCCCAAATAGCGATGAACGATTTATTAGCAACTTTGAATCTTTAGAAGACACATCCCCTGGTTTTGATGAAATTCAAGAAGCTACCAATAGTTTATCAAATTCAACTATTTCTAAAAACCGCTCAGAGGGGGTTTCTGTGTATTTGGGACAATTTGAAGATTGGATGGCTGAAAATCTAAAAATAGAAAGACAAACATGTTTTGAAAATAAGCAGGACCCTATTTTTGCAGTTAAATATTCTGATGGAGAAGACAAAATTATTAAGAAAGATGATCATAAGTCCTTATCGTATGATCAAAATGCTGGCGAATATGTATTCTCATTAAAATATCATATAGATATAAATAAAAAAAGATTCTCCAAATCATTAAATCCAACTGAAAAATACAGACAGTATTCAAAAATCGAGCTTAAACAAGTAGCCAAATTCATGGATTTTAACATTGAACCGCAAGCCTATAATTTTTCAGAAGAAGAAATTGAAATAATCAAAAAACTTGATTCAATTTTATTACATAAGTTTTGTTGGAAATATTTTAATATTTTAATGCTGATTTTATTATTTACAGAAATTGCAATAGTTAACGTTATAACAACATTATATTCACTAAAAAAATTACCTTTCAAAGTCGATTTACTTCATATTATATTGTTTAATTTATTTGGGGTGTCTATTTCCGTTGGAATCAATTTTATGGCTGCAAGAAAAGTCAGAAGCGGTGGTACGTATGTGGTGATTCCGTATATAAAAATTTATTGGCATTTAATTAGATGCAAATTAGAACCTAAATTTTATAAAAGGTATTTATTTATTAATGATTGGTATGGTGATGATAAATACAAATATATGAAAGCAAAATTAGAAGAGATTTCACAAACTGGAAAGCAGATTTCTTATAATGAAAGCAATAATTGTTAATTAAATTTTTTGATTTTTTCTAAAAATATTCTTACTCTTTAAACTATTTTCTTTGTGAAAAAAAAGATGCATAATACATAAATAAGACATAACATAACAAACAAATAAAAGGATTAAGTCATAATATTCTATACATATATAAAAAAAATTGAATTAAAAAAAACCGTAAAACTACGTCGTAATTAATTTATTATATAACAACTTTGTTAGTTGTACCACTAATAACTGAACCACTCATAAAATTTAAGTTATTTGAAGATTCACCCAGTTTGGATGTACCTTTTTCTTTATAAGTAGAAACAGCGGGTATATCAGCTTTAATTCTAGTAACTTGAGTACCATAAGCTTTAATTTCTAATCTAATTAATGTATGTAAAGGTATACTCATCCAAGGACTTTCTTCTTGATGAACATTCATAAAATATGCATAAATACATCTTAAAACTGCTTGGTGTGTAATAACTAAAACATTTTCTTGATTTTCTAAAGCCATAATAATTGGTTCTAATCTTGTAATAACATCTCTATAAGATTCACCACCAGGATATCTGTATTCAAATTTATTATCATCTCTTGCTTTAAAATCCTCAGGAAATTGTTCAGCGATTTCATCATAAGTTAAACCATCACAAGAACCAGCATCCAATTCATCTAATGCTTTCCATTGTTTTTGGGGATAAGGTAAAAATTGTGCCGTTTGTTGAGTTCTCGTTAATGTTGATGTCCAAACTTCTAATTTATCATGATTTGGTATATATTTATTAACTAATTCTACTAATTTATAAGCGTATTTTTCACCACGTTCACTTAAACTTGCATCACCACCAATTTTTCCTTCTAAATTATATTGAGATTCACCATGTCTTGACAGCCAAATATATCTGTTTTTAACATGTAAATTCATAATGTAATAAACTATACGAGATTTAAGATATGAATCTATCTGATTTAATACTATTTGTGAAGAAAAATTAATTAATTTAATAAAGGATAAATCTGATTCTTGACTTGTCGTTAAAGTTTCATAAGCATTTTGATAAAATTCAATTTTATTTGAAACAGAATTAATTGTATCTTGTAAAGATTTAGAACTAGAATATTCTGGTGAGGTTGTTTCAATATCTCTTATATTTAAATTAATAATTGATTCGTCATCACAATAAGATTCTAAAAAAACGGTATTAATATTATGAGAATTTAATGTTTTATCAATTATTTCCCTTTCATGTTTAGTTGCATTTATACCATCATAAATCGCAACACCACAATTGGTTATATTTTTATCAAACCAATCCAGTATTTGATTTAAAGTAATTTTTCTTGTTCTTTGTAATATCTCATTATCACTTGAATAATTAGATCCAAATAAATCGTTTGAATTCATATTAGATTCTTGTAATATTTTTAGTAAATTCGCTGAGCAATTAAAAGATTCAGTTGGAATTGAAAGCCATGATAAATAACGAACTATTTTCTGTGAAATGAAAGATTTACCTCTGGCCGGTAATCCAACTATCACTACACATAAATTTATTGGATTTGAATCTGCAATAGTGACTAAGGGCATTGTAGTAGTGGTTATACTTTTTTTTCTGTTAATATTATTTTGATTGTATAATCTTGAATAATCTTGTATGATCTTGTATAATCTTCAAATAGTTAATGGTATTATCTTATAAAATTATACACACAAGATGGGTCTGTTATTTAAATGTTAAGTATATTGAATTGTATAGGTAAGGTAAAATGCAATTTTATGTATACTGATAATATTACTGCTTGTTGATGATATTTCCCTTTTAACAGATATGAAGTCTTTTAAGATAAGAGCCCCTTCTCAGATAACTAATGAGTAAGGTCAGCAAATATTGTGTGATGGAGTCAATAATGATTTGCGGGGGGGAAAGACGGCAATTATTGCATTTTTGCAAATTGTTTGTGTCTATATGTGTATTTACTTAATTTGGTCGTTTGCACTTTGCACTGTTCATATCTCGTTATTATCAATTTGGTGCACGGATGGATGTAATGTACACATTAAATGAAGAGTTTGTTACTACTTTTAGAATGGAATATCAGATTTGCATTCTGATTTCAAAGATTAATGGTAGTCAAACTGATCAAATAATAGATATTTAGGATTAAACACAAGATCCTTCATGACAACAGACGTTTTAGAGAAGCTTTATGCTGAATTAAATGATTTAACCTCAGATAATAACATCGCATTGGACCCCGAAACAAGTCTACAGCATGCAGATTTACATAAGGAAAATATCACACAGTTATCAAAAGAAGCCTTAAATGAAAGGTTCCTTAAACCTTCAAATAGATTACCATGGAGTTTATTAAATGAGTTTGAAATTGCACCTGAATTGTCTGAATCAAAATCTGATAATTTGAATTTTTCATTGATGAATAAACCAGATTTATTGAATAGAACTTCGATTAGATTTAAAAGATCTGGAATAGATGGTTTAATTGTCGGCTATTCTGAGGAATTTGCGGCGGAATTATTTGAAGAGGGTAATGAATCCTCATCTTCTCTTTCATTTAATAGAGAATATACTGGCTATTCTAAATTAAACATTAAGGGAACAACAGCTAGTTTGCCTTTTTTGCCTGGTGGATTGAATAAATCTGAAGATGCAAGTCAATCCACTCCCGTGAAAAATGCTATTAAATTTTTACATCGTGATCAATATGGTTTGTTTGATATTCCACAGGGGTTCACAAGAGGTTTAAGACAAGAATTTGAAAATGTTGATTTAGACATTATAAATGGTAAAACAGATCCGGCATTGGAAATTGACTTATTAGCTGATGAATTAGATGAAAATAATATTGAAGATGAAGAGGCTGATGCTGATGCTGATGCTGATATTGATATTGAAGGTGGTAATCTTCACTTTAATGAAGAATCAGAATCACAAAATAGATCACATAATATGAATTCTGTAGTCGATGATTCATTTGAAAAGGAAATTGCAAATTTTATTCCAAAAACTTCAATTATGCGATCATCGGCTGCTAATTCCACATTATTGCAACAACAAAAACGTAAAACAAATTGGGCTCACGTTGTTGATTTGAACCATAAAATTGAAAATTTTGATGAATTAATTCCAAATCCTGCAAGAACCTGGCCTTTTGAATTAGATATTTTCCAACAAGAGGCAGTTTATCATTTAGAACAAGGTGATTCTGTTTTTGTTGCAGCTCATACCTCTGCTGGTAAAACGGTTGTTGCAGAATACGCAATCGCAATGGCGCATAAAAATATGACAAAGGCAATTTATACCTCACCAATTAAAGCCTTAAGTAATCAAAAATTTAGAGATTTTAGATCTACCTTCAAGGATATTGACGTTGGTGTTATTACAGGTGATGTTCAGATTAATCCAGAAGCAAATTGTTTAATCATGACTACTGAAATTTTAAGATCAATGTTATATAGAGGTTCTGACGTTATTAGAGATGTTGAATTTGTCATTTTTGATGAAGTTCATTATGTTAATGACGTTGATAGAGGTGTGGTCTGGGAAGAAGTTATTATAATGTTGCCAGATCATGTTAAGATTATCCTTTTATCCGCAACTGTTCCAAACACGTTAGAATTTGCCTCATGGGTCGGTAGAACAAAACAAAAGGATATTTATGTTATTTCAACTCCTAAAAGACCTGTTCCATTGGAAATCTTTTTGTTTGCAAAAGACTCTCCATTCAAAGTTATTGATTCAAATAGAAATTTTCTCGAAACTGGATTTAATCAACATTCCGATAGATTCTTGAAAACGAAATCTAAGGATAATAATCAAGCACTTTCCACAAGGGGTGGCAAGTCTGGATTTAGAGGTGGTCGTGGTGGTGGCAGTAATAGTGGTAATACTGGACCACGTTTTATTAAAAGAGATGCACCAACTAGTAAGTCATGGATAACCTTAGTTGATTATTTAAGAAAACAGGACTTATTACCAGCTGTTATTTTTGTTTTTTCAAAAAGAAGATGTGAAGAATATGCTGAAACATTAAGTGGTTTTAATTTCTCCACAGCTAGGGAATCATCTGAAATTCATATGTTTATTGATAAAGCAGTTTCTAGGTTAAAGAAAGAAGATAGAGAATTACCTCAAATTTTAAGAATGAGAGAAATGCTCAAAAGAGGCATTGCCGTCCATCATGGTGGTTTATTACCGATTATAAAAGAAGTTGTTGAAATTTTATTTTCTAGGTCGTTAATTAAAGTTTTATTTGCTACCGAAACATTTGCAATGGGATTGAATTTACCTACAAGGACCGTTGTTTTCAGTTCTTTAAGAAAGCATGATGGTACAGGTTTTAGGGATTTATTACCTGGTGAATTTACACAAATGTCTGGTAGGGCTGGTCGTAGAGGTTTAGATAAAATAGGTACTGTCATGATTATGGCATATCAACAAGCAGTTGACAAAAACAGTTTAAAACAAGTTGCATTAGGTATGCCAACTAAATTATCATCTCAGTTCAGATTAACTTACACCATGATTTTAAATTTATTAAGGATTGAAGCTTTAAAAGTTGAGGATATGATCAAACGATCGTTTGGTGAAAATTCATCACAATCTATGTTACCAGATCAACAACTCGAAATAGTCAAACTTGAAAAAGATTTACAAGATTTTGAAAAACTAGATATTACTGCTGAGAATCTTATAAAATTGGAGAGAATCTATGTGATTTGTGAGGAACTTAAAAAGTCTAGAATAGAAATTAGTTCATCCTTATTGAAAATAAAGTCGAGAAAAATGCGTAAGCCTGGTAGGCTGATAGTTTTTAAGAATAAAAAGGGTGAATCAATGGTTGGTATTACTATTAATTCTGGATTGCATGCAATTGATTGTTTAGTGGCTTGCGAAATTACCGATAAAAAACAAAGTTCCAAAACTGGCAAAACCAACTTATTTTTCAATCCATCATTTTCTGAAAAATTTAATGATGAATGGTTTCCTAGGTGGAATACCAAAGTTTCAATTAAAATGCATGTTGAATCTGTTCCACTGCATGAAGTTGAATTTGTTTCACATGAGTTTGTTAAGGTGAGTAAGGAAATATTTAATAAAAAAGAAAACAACGTTCGTGAATTTATTGAAGAGTTAACTATCTTATTGAGTAAAAGAGAATTTTGGAAAGAATTAGATACTCATTATTTAATGAATGAATCAAATGTCGCAGCCATTTCAAAGCACATTGCGTTAATGCAAGAATTATCAACTTATTTAAATGATTCTCAAATTACACTGGTGATGGAAGAAAATGATAATTATTTGAAAGTTTCTAATAGAATGCGCATAGTACATCGTATTGATGAATTAAAACAATCTTTAAATGACGAAAATCTAGAATTATTACCAGAATACAATAAAAGGTTGGAAGTTTTGAAAAAATTAAATTATATTGATTCTGAACAGTTGACTATAAATCTCAAAGGTAGAGTCGCTTGTGAAATCAATTCTGGTTTTGAGTTAATTATTACTGAGTTAGTCTTTGAGAATTTCTTAGGTAGTTTCAGTTCGGAAGAAATAGTTGCATTGTTATCATGTTTTGTCTTTGAAGGTAAAAGAGGAAATAAGGAAGATCAAGGTGAGACTAAATTATCAACGCCAAGGTTGGAGAGGGGTAAAGAAAAAATTTGTTCAATTGTTGAAAGAGTCATGACTTTATCAACAGAATTACAAATTCAGTTAACTGCGGAAGAAGACGCATTTTTAGAAAACGATAGATTTGCATTAGTCAACACAGTTTATGAGTGGGCAAGAGGTAGAACATTTAAAGAAATTATGGAATATGCAAATGATGCTGATGAATCAGAGGGTACAATTGTTAGGGTTATTACCTTTCTAGATGAAATTTGTAACCAAGTTAAAAATGCTGCATTAATCACTGGTGATTCAGCATTACATTCAAAAATGACCGACGCACAAGAGAAGATTAAGCGTGATATTGTTTTCTGTGCATCACTTTACTTATAGTTATATATATTTGAAAAGCTCGATTTCTTCGACCCGACAAATAAAAATTTGTAGCTTTATCACAAATGGGCAACGTTTTAATTTTGTACTTTGTAAAGTTATTTATAGACGTGAATTATTCATTCTGTTTAATTTTAGGGTGGCCCGTGCAGGGAAAATAGTGTGTACATATGAGTGAAATTCCTCCTAATACTGGCTTGAACCTAACAAGTCGAGTAAAGCAGTTAAAGGCCATAAACATAGAAAGGTAGGAATTATGACATTCATAGATCTCATATTTGCTTGAAAGAAAAAAATTAAGTTTGCATAACTTAGTCAAGAGTAGAATTTCTTTTTTCAAATAACGTAATGCCTTACATTAGGACATATACCTACTGTTACTTCAACATTTCAAAGAAAACATTTTCCCATGGACTGGTTGCTTTAAGAAGAAAAATTTATCAGTATTATTTGTGTGTTACACTTGAATTAAAACCATTTTGTTTGTGGACGGAAATAGTGCTTCTAATTACTTACATGGCAGTAATGATATTTCAGTTGTATCGTTCAAATTTTTGCATGTCATAGCTTTTCAAATAGAAGAATTCATTCTTGAAAAAGCTTACTGTATTTTTATACTGTCATTCCTTAATCATAGTTTACAGAATGTTGATGTGTATTAACTCTAAAAGCAGTATCCACCATTCATTATAAGTTAGCCAATAAAATCCATTGAATAAACTAAAACAAAAATAAATACAAAATGGAAAGGATAAGAAGCAACTTTTTATATAACTTAACACAAAATTGAATGATACCTCAGGGTGTATTAATTATCAAGTTGAACGAGTAGCCCCATGTTGTTTTCATCATGCACTAATTTATTAGCTGTGGCGTTTAATATAACATGGAAAATGATCAACGGGCGTACTTCTTACCGTTTGTTATTAATGAATCATAAGATGATTATTTCCTTTCCAGGCGGCGTTTAATTTCGTTTCAAGCATCAAAAGGCCGATGCCTTTTTAGTCTTTCCAGTTTTCACGGTTTTGGGACACAATTAATAGACTCTTTTCTAATTACAGGACTTACATAACTCTATATTCAGAGTGCCAGGTCGATAAAAGATGCCATATTCAATTTCTTGTGAGATATATCTATTTCTTAAATATTTATTTAACTGTGTGCTCAGTATGCAGTTCATCAGAAAATCTCTGAGTGATAAGTTATGATGTAATCTGACAGAACGTGTAGTATAATTAGCGTGGGCAAGGGCGTCTCCGTTGTATAGGAATATGTGAAAACTGTCCAACAGTTCGGTCGTCTGGTACTACCACAGGCCGACTACTCTACATTCTGAGTTCATTCTATCATCATGATTACCAAGCCCTATATTTAGTCACATGGTTAGGGGGTATTGGAGCTAGGTTGCTTAGATCCGGTGTAACATCATCCACCTCTTATATAAGTAAAGCTCTATAGCAAGCTAGTCACGAATTATTGAAATTGAAGTTGTCCTTGATAAAGCACTTTCAAAAATCTCAAAAGTTTATTGGAAATTCACGAAAAAAATACTTTTAACCATTATCTACTAACTTTCTAAACAGGAAGCTCTTTCTGTTCCCCTAGTGTACATTAAACATCCACTTTCTCAAATAAAGAACAGCATAAGTGGCCGAGCGGTCTAAGGCGACAGACTCAAGTTCTGTTACTGGTAACAGTGCGCAGGTTCGAATCCTGTCTTATGCACCCTTCTTTTATTGCGATCTTAGCTCAGTGGGAGAGCGCCAGACTGAAGATCTGGAGGCCCTGTGTTCGATCCACAGAGGTCGCATTATTTTTTTATTCCACAAATATATGTTAGTAAAATTCCAGTGTGAATTTCTATAAAATATTTTTTTTTTTATTTTGACGAGGCCGGAGGTGGAAAAGGGATATTTTATGTTGAGAACGATGGTTAAAATTGAATAAATTAATGAAAATTATTCAAGATGAACTGATTTTACTTATCATAAACATTTCTTGTTTTTACATAAGCGTCAAGGATGTCATTTTTCCAACAGAATAAGGTTGCAGTAGCAGTCACCGCTGTCTTAGGTATAGGTACTCTTGCAGGTATTGTTTATTATTTGAATAAATCCAATGTTTCATTAGATTCAACAACCAGTTCAACAGATTCCCTTAAAAAGAAGAGAAAGAATAAGAAGAAGAAAGGAAGATTATCTACACCTTCAGGTGCCTCAACCGATCCAGTTGTTGTCGAGGACGAAGATCCAGAAACTTCAATTTACCCAATTAATCCATCAACTAAATTACCACAAATAACATCTGATGATATTTCCAAATTATCAAAAGATAAAAAGGAAAAATGGGCTTTAGCATTGAAGGAAAAGGGTAATGAATATTTCAAGGCAAAACAATATGAAAGAGCAATTATTTATTATACTGATGCATTGAGCTGTAAGGAAGATCATATCTATTATGGTAATAGATCTGCATGTTATTATGCTTTAGGTAATTTTGAAAAAACCATCGAAGATGCAACATCTGCATTAAAATTAAAACCGGATTATTCTAAATGTTTACTTAGAAGAGCTCATGTTTATGAAGATATTGGTGAATATGAAAACGCAATGTTCGATTTAACCGCTTTATCAATTTTTGGTGGTTTAGAAGATAAATCAAGTGAATCAGTTTTAGAAAGAGTTTTAGTAAAGCAATCAAATAAATTAAATGAAGAAGTTTATTCCAATTTACCAAAAGAATTACCATCGTCTTCATCAATTTCATCATTTTTAGGTGCTTTTGTTAAAGAAGATATTGATTTAGATTTATCCAACTATGAAAAAGATTCTGGTATTTATTATTTAGTTAATGCATTAATTGAAATTAATAAAGATACAGATGAAGGTTATGAAAATGCAGATAATTATTTAAACCAATCGATTGAAAGATTTGAAAAGAATGCGTATAAAGATGAAGAAAAACAATTAGTTGCAATTGCTTATGAATATATGGGAATTTTTGCATTTTTGAAAACTCTTGATAGTGCAAATAGTTATATTGAAAAAGGTTTATTAATTTATCCAAGGCCAAGAATGTATGTTGTTTTAGCATTAATTGCTGCTGATAAAGGTGATTATTTATCTGCTGATGCACAATTTACCAAAGCAATTAAAATGAATCCTGAAGATCCAAATATTTATTATCATTATGGGCAAGTATTTTATTTAATTGGTGATTTATCTAAAGCTCAATCTAATTTTGAAAAGGCCAAATCATTAAATCCAAATAACGTTTACGCATTAATTCAATTAGCATGTATTACTTATAGACATAAGGATGTTGAAAAATGTTTTGAAATGTTTAACCAAGCGAAGGCTTTATTCCCGACTGCACCAGAAATTCCAAACTATTTAGGTGAAATTTTATTTGATAAGGGTGACATTGAAGGGGCAACAAAACAATTTGATGTTGCAGCAAAATTACAGGAAGTTATTCCAGGTAATAATATTGGTGTTTTGCCATTAATAAATAAATCTGTTATTTATCAAAAACTTAATGATTTCGATGAATGTACATCAATTCTAGAAAAAGCTGTTAAAATTGATCCTAAATCTGAAATTGCTTGGACTAATTTAGGACAAGTTTATTTATTAAAACAAAAAGTTGAAGAGGCAATGAAGTGTTTTGAAAAGGCTTGTAGATTATGCAGGTCATCTGAAGATAGAAAACAAACAATTGCATTATTAGAATCTGCTAAGATGCAATTAAAAGTTAGAAATGATCCTGTGTTAAACAAAAAGATGCAAGAAATCATTGCAAAATATGGTCAAAGAGCTTAATTTTAGACCAAATTGATTATTATTAACCTTTACTCTTTTTTGTCATGTTTATAATTTACCTAATAAAAAAATATTTAAATAATAATTTTTGTAATTAATAAAAAAGATATTCTAACTTTTACTGAGAAATTTAGTTTTCAAAATGATATATAAGAAATAACAGTTGTAGTAATAATAATAAATAGGATTGAAGAGTGATCGAAATTTATAAATAGATGATGATATATATTATAAATATAAGTATTACGTTTAAAATAACTAGTTTGAATTTTATGGTTTATTAAATGATTTATTTAATGATGTATTTTAATGATTTATTTAGTGAAGATATGCTTTAAAGGACCTTTTGAATGTTCAAAATTTGAAGAGTAATCTTTCTTCTTAAATTTCTTTCCTTTTGGTTCAGTAACATAATAATCCCAACCATTTTGTTCAGCAAATCTGATTGCTCCTTCTTTGTTAACGAAACTCATTCTAGTTGCTTGCATATAATCTGCAGTACTTTGATAACCAGTTAAATCATTTTCCCATCTATTACCTTTACCTAAAATATCCCATTCTAATTTCCAATTTTTAGAGTTTCTAGTACCATTTTGAGTTGCATATTTTGCTTCTTTATATATTCTGACTAATCTGTTACCTGAAATTGCTAATTCTTCAGGTGCACCAGAAATAAGCTGTTTACCATGACTTGTTAAATCAGTAATTTCTTTAACTTTTTCTGGGATTTCGATTGATGCAATAATTGGAGTTGCATTAACCTTGGTGGAATTCATACGGATTCCTTTAAAAGAAGACAATCTGAGGGTTCTAGCTAACATTGTGTGATATCCAGTAAAATCTGATTATATTGATTTTATAATATATTTTATATCTTAATGGTGTATATAATAATTATCCTTTACTCCTGCTTACCTTTATCTTCCTAAACATGTTGAGATTCCCCACTTAGAAAAATCACGAAAAGAGATTTTAAGAAGGTGCACAGATGTAACAAACTAACAAACAATCGAACAATCAAGCAATTTTGCGTCGATCGACGCTGACATGAAACGAAAGTTCTCTATGTGTATTTATTGCTGCACACTCTATATATTTATATATGATGATCTACAAAGACGTAGTTTTATACTATGACACCAATACCCACAAAAGAAAAAACACAATAAGCACCCCGAAGATTTTAAGCATTAGCCAACGGTTACTGCTGACATTGTGATAATACTTCATGAGCTCCCTTTGAGCACCTGTAATATTAAGACTCACATCCTCCACATTATCATCGATTCTTTGAATAACTTCTCCTTGTTCCTGTACCATTGTAGCCAATTGCTGGAACAATCCACCCACTTCATTGATTGTCGATTCGATCACATCCACCGCGTTACTTCTTTCTTGAATATATTGATTATTTTGTTCTTCTAATAACATTAACTGCTGATTCTGATCAGGTAAACTTAACATATTATTATTAGTACCCGAACCAAACGATGCAATTGCAGCGGCATTAGCCGTAGCTTCTTCATTTTCATTAAATTCTTGCATATGCATACTAGCTAAAAATGGATTATCAGATCTAATAACATCATTAAGATTTATATTATTTTTAGCAAGTTTTGATGCTGCTCTAACTGCATATGGAACATTATTACCATTAATAATATTCTCTGAACTATTCCTTTGCATTAATTCACTTGCTTCAGTTGTACTTTTCACAGCTGCAAGTAGTTGTTCTTGTCTACTGCGTTGTAACATTTCTGTACGTTGCCTTGCCTGTAAAACTTCTTTAAAATCTTCACTTATATTTTTAGTCTTTGTGTTTAATAATTGAACAACATTTTTATTATACATAGCCATTTGAGCATCATTGTTATTTGAACCTTTATTTTGTAATGATTTCAAACTTTTAAGTTCTTTTTCAATCCGAAAGATATCTTGTTTAATTATATATGTTAATTCAACAATATCAGTTGGTTTATCACCAAATAGTTGTTTACGCTTGGCTAGTTGTGCAAGTTTTGATAATGCACCTGTAACATGAACAATTTCTTTGGCAATTTTTCCAGCTTCTTTGTTAAATTCATTCTTTGGTATAGGATTTGTATTATTATTCTTCGTTTTTGCAATTTGAACTTGTCCTTGTCTGGCAAATGTATTTACAGCTTGCTGAAACTCAAAGGTACGATCTTGTATACTCGTTGCCGTATGTACTTCCATGTTATATATGATTTTCCTTTGCCTTGATTAATAAGAGAAAAAAGAGGACAGGGAAAATTAAAAGAAATTGACTATTTTCACTTGCACTTAAAGATTTAGGAACAGTAAAAACAACTCACCAGCTTTGCATTATCATTTTTTATTCTATTATACAAATTATCTACACGCAATAAACGCAATACGCGGCCTGAATCAATTTTTTCAACAAAAGAATAATAAATTTAATGTAGTTTAAACTCAAATACACATAATACATAATATCAACAAATATAAATGTTATGATTTATTGTTTAGTACTCATTAATTAATATTCATAATTTCGTAAATTACTTTTGTACAGTTTATACAAGTTTAATACTATATATAGAAAAGATCTCCCCTAATTACATTGTAGCTTCCTTTCCACATTTGTTGCAAAAGAAACGTATTTGATTAGTATCTCCTGAATCCATTGGACGTGTTGAAAAGTCTGTATTATGACATCTACTGCAAGTGAATATTGTGGTTGCAGTATCGACATGATTTATACTAGATGATGCAGTTGTAGAGTGTTGGCTTTGTTTTACATCGTGTAGATTATTAGCTTTCGGAGTTGTTAATAAAAGCTGTTTGAGTTCATCATCAATATTTTTGACACTATCTGAAATTTGTATTGAATTCAGTGATAAACTATCATCAAAATCATTGTCATTAACTATTTCTGAATTTTTAGTTTTGTTTCTCGATGATGGATCATTCAAAACCTTTGAACTTTGATTAAGATTATTATCTATAGTTTTACTATCCATAACACGATGAATATTAATAGTAGGAAGTGAGTTTGGTTGATTAACTGGAACAATTGATGATTCAACAGCAAATTTATTAGCTGGCTTAATAATACCTTTATTATCTTGCCTACCTCTAAAGTTTCCATCAGCGTCTGAATATACAGAAGCCATTGTATCTGCAATATTCATACCTGTTGCTTCATAATTTGGTATAATTAAAGAATTTCTATTTAGAACCTTTTGAGACATTGAATTACTGATTGTTTGTTTGCGTTTTTCAATTAATTGACTGATTTTTTTACCTTGTAATGCTTTCCTAATATAATGTGAAAAATCTCTTCTGAAAACTTTAATTTTACCCGAATTATCAGCAGTAACTATAATTGCAGTTGATAAATCATCAATTTCTAAATCTTTAATATGACTCTCTTTCAAAGCAAAAGAATATTGATGTTTTAAATCAAAAATTGGATCACTACTTAATTCTAATAATTTTAATGAAGCTCTAGGTGCAAAAATTGAAATATTACATCTAGTATTGTTAGTGTGAAAAGATCCATAATATTTGTTTTCAATTATACATGTATCATCTTTAAAAAATTTTAAAATATCAAAATGAGCTTTATTAACTAATTTTTTTTCATTTTCAATTTTATTTTTCTTATCAGAATAAATCTGCCAAATATAAGTCCAACCATCTTCACTACCACTTATAACATAAGTATTATCTTCATTTGAAGTTGCATGAATACTTGATGATTTATTAATATGACCTGAATATTTAACTTCTAAAAATTTACCATCATAATTAACCAACCTAATTTTAGAATCATTTGTAGAAATTATGATCTTCACACTATTTTCATTATTTGAAGAAGGAGGACAACCACAATTTGAGACATTATCCAATAATACTTTCAAACCTGTAATGCTTGGAGTTGAATTTTTCCTCTTAATTTGATAATGAGATTCAATTTTAAAACCATCATCATTAATTGCAAGTGTATAAATATAACCTTTATCACAACCAACAAATATCTTTTTAGAATCAGGTGAAAATTCTAAACATGTAATTAATTTGTTTAAATTAATTTCATAAAGTATCTGTTTTTCTAAAATTGAAATAAAAACAATTCTACCATTCCATTGTGATGCAATAAAAAATCTATCATCAGCTTTATGAAATTTTGCGCATGTAACAATACTATCAAATTTATAAGTTTGTAAACAATCTGCTCTATCAGCATGCCATAATTTTGCTGTACCATCTTCTGAAGAACTTAAAATAAAATTATTTTTAGACCAATCAATAGAATTGATAGTTTTATCATGATAAAACGTTTTAGTCGGTTTTGGTTTAAAAACAGGAGCATAAATAGTTGGTTTAATCTTATTAGTATTTCGATTTATTAATGAATCATCAACAGTATAATTACTACCACTTAAATTACTATCATGAGAAGTAATTGTATCTTTCCTCGGTTTTAAATCGTTTGATGATGGTGTCATTGGTTTTATTAGTGAAGTTATATCCGTAATTGTCTCATCTATTGCAGCATCAATAAAAGATTTTCTATGTGGTTTGACTGGTAAATTCAGAATATTTCCATTAATATTTGGGTTATTATTATTATTAGTAGTATTATTATTATTATTAGTAGTATTATTATTATTATTATTAATATTACCGTTATTAGCAGTATTACTGTTATTTTCCAAAATATTATTATTATCATGCCTATCCATTTCTGAAGTGATAACTTCCCAAATTTTAATTAACCCATCAGCACCAGATGAAGCTAGATATTTACCATCATGACTAAAGGATAAATTATAAATTGCATGAGAATCAGCTATTGAAGAATTACCATTATTTAATAATTTATCAAAATCTTGACTTAAATTTGATTTTAAATCTAATTCTTCATGATTATTTGAAAAATTTGAACTGCCATCTTTAGTACTACTATTAAGACTTTCTGAATCAAGATTATGATTATTAATTAAATTTGAATCATCGTTTATATTTAATTCTTGTGATAAGAAAAAATGAGTAAAACCTTTATTTGAGAATCTAGAATTTTTCCTAAACAAACTTAAATAAGTTAAATCAATTTTTTTCAATCTTTCAAGTTCTAATTGAATTATATTTTGAGTTTTATTCGAATCAACCGAAATCGCTGGACGAAAATTAGAATTATCATTAAATGCATTCCGAGGTACAATGGTATCAAATACTGGAGATACAATTGGATTTGTAATAGGATTTGTAATTGGATTTAGATTAGTTGCTAGATCGTATAATAATTTGCTATTAGATTGTAAACTGGATCGAGGATCAGTGGGTAACATACGTGACTTTTCTTGTATAAAAGTTTTCATTGATATGTATATATATATAAATTAGAAGAATTTTTCTATGAAAGTAATACAAGTATATATGTAGTAATTCAATATGTAGTAATGAAGTTTTTAACGTTAAAAGATGGAACAAGATGGCAAAAGAGGATCGGAAATTCGGAATTCGGAAACAAGACAGAAATCAAATAAGGGATGAATATTTCGACTGTAATATTATTATATATTATTTTGTATTTTTTATGTTATTTTATATTATTTTTTATCAATTGATTACTATTATTAAATTTTTTATGTAATTTAAAGGATGTGGGATATGATCTACTTTATTAATTTTAACAGGTCGTAATAAGATCGCTGATAAAAAAAAAAAGGGTAGATCGGATCGGTGTTAATAATATTATTATAGTATTATTGACAATTGCATCTGTGCACCACAAGATATTTTTATTTTTTCTATTTTTTCGAATTTTTTCGTTTTTTTTTTCGTCCGGTGGCGACTGATTTTGTTGTTGATGAAGAAGAAGGTGAAGATGGCGTTGTTCAGTTGCTCTAAATTTTAAGCCTTGCCTTTTTGGAATTGTAGTTACCACCTCTTTTTCTCTTTATTACTTATTCTATTCTTTGAACCAGACACCATGGAAAGCGAATATTCAACCGTTCAACTTTTTGTTAGACCAATCAACACTCAGGCAAAGCACGAGGAAGTGCAAGATTTTTTTGCAGAATCAGGTCCTTTAAAGGAACTTAGATTAATGCCAGGTTATGCTTTTGTTGAATATGAAACTCCAGAAGCAGCTGATAAAGCTTATAAGGAACTTAGTGAAAAAACTTTTCAAGGTGAGCCTTTACAAGTTGAATTTGCAAAACATAAACCCGATTACGCAAAGAAAGGTGAAAATAGAGTTAAAGTTAGTAGTTTACCAGTTCCAACTGCTTGGCAAGATTTTAAAGATTTTCTTCGTGAAACTATTAACGTTCAACCAACTTTTGTTCGTATTCCAACCGAAGAACCATCTGTTTGTCATTTAGAATTTGCCACAAAGGAAGAAATGGATACAGCAATTAATTCACTTAATGAAACTAAATTTAATGATGTTCAAATAGTAGCTGAAGAAGATACTTCTCCATATATTGCATCTGCATCAAGACAAATTGTTAATCGTCGTGGTCGTGGCGGTTTCCATCGTGGTGGTCCACAAAGGGGTGGTTATTACCGTGGTGGTTTCCGTCCAATGCATAGAGGCGGTTACGGTGGTCCAGGTGGTCCAGGTGGTCCAGGCGGTTTCAGAGGTCCACCAATGAATAGTCCATATGATTCTTATGGACCACCTCATGGTGGCTATAGAGATTATCCTCCAAGAGGTGGTTATATGGGAGGTAGAGGTGGTTATATTCCAAGAGGTAGAGGCGGTTATATTCCAAGAGGTAGAGGTGGTTATATTCCAAGGGGTGGTTATGCGCCAAGAGGTGGATTTGCACCAAGAGGTGATTATGGTCATAGTCATGGTCAACCAAGAGATGATTTTGGTGGTGTTCCACCACCTCCAAGAGGTGGTGATTATGGTATTCCACCTCCAGGTCCAGAATTTAGAGATGGTTTACCACCTCCAAGAAATGATTACAGATCAAACAGAGATGACAGTGGTGATTATCAAGGTGATAGAGATTTCAACAGAGATAGATCCCCAGGTAGATTCTAAGATTCTAAGATTCTATGCTTCTAAGATTTAAAATTTAAGATTATTTTTTCTAATGTACAACTTTAACTTTCCAAATTTGCTTTCAATTTGTATTCTTAAATTTCAGTTTTGATTTCTCAATTTGATTGGATCATTTGAAGAAACAAAAAAAAGTAAAATGTGAAGACAAATCCAAAACCATTTTACTTGATTAACTAAAAATAAAATAAAAATAAAACAATTATTACTATATTAAACCTTTAAATAGATCGACACTCGAGTGCGAATAAACATTCAGTAATCATTCAAACTGTAACTGTGAATATACACATGTTTTATAGATAAGACACAATTTATCATTTACAGTCAACATTAGATACTAACATATTTTAGATACCAGTTTATGAACTAATAACAGATTAATGCTGACTAGCGACTTAGCGTTTTAACAGTTATTGCGAGAGATGGATCTCTCGTTTTTCTGTTTCGCTTATTGCTCGCTAGCTCGCTATCAAAATTTATAATATATATATATATGTGAGAATAGATAATTCCGGATTTGGTTATGATTTTGGGTGGCAAACTTTAATCTTAACTTCAACGTTTATGGTTTGTTTATACTATCTTGAGAATAGACAAACGTAAAAAAATATCCGTCATAATGAACAACTTGACACCTGATGAACAGACTGTCCTTGAGCAGTTTGCAGAAATAACGGATTATAACAGAGATACTGAATCCACAAAGGTGAAGCGATTATTGATGGTCTGTAATTGGAATTTAGAGATTGCAATTGCTAGATACTTTGACAATGATTTTCCTGAGTTATTAGATGATAATGATTTAAATTCGTTAAAAATAAATGATGAGATATCACGATCTCAAAGCAATTCATCAAATTCAAATTCACTCTCAAATTTTGTTCCACATTATTCACAATCTCCACCGATACCATCACCAATACCAAACAACGGTCCCCTTCAATCAAATTTTATGCTTCCATTTCCTGATGATACGTTTTTACCAAAATTACAACGTGCAATGCCAATTAGCAATAACTGGAAATTTCAAGCAGGGCTATTAAAATCAACAAATGTTAAGGATATCAGGTATAAAAAGTTTTTGACACCTTTAGTATTTCTAATTATGATAATGCCTAAAGTCTTATTTTTAATAGGTTATGGATTAAATAAATTATTAGGAAATTTTGCCCCAAATCTATTTAGAATTTTAGGACTTAGAGAAGAAGAAGACGATTTTCCTTCAAAACCAATTTATAATTCGATTGAAGAAATTAATAATTATAATATTGAAGATTATATTAAGCATAAAGTTGGAAACTTAGATGTTCAATTGCCACCGATTTTTAAAGGTGAATTTAATTCAGCATACGAAGAGGCAAGAAACAATTTCAAATGGTTTTGCATTATTCTATTCAATTCTCAATCTTCTTCATCTGAAAAACTAATCAAAAATATTTTGATTAATGAAAATTTTGTCAGTTTTATTAAAAAGAATGATATAATATTATACGTTGGAGATGTCAGTTATCCTGAACCTTTTGAAGTTGGTAAATCATATAATGCATTTGGAATTCCTTATTTGTCATTAGTTGCAAATATATCAGTTACTGGTTTAACTCATCCGGAATTTTCAATTGTTACAAAATATAATAAAATTTTAAATCATCTTAAGAATGACAGTTCCAACTCAAAGGCGCTTTTAAAGATTATCAAAAGGTTAGAGAGAATTATTTTAAAATATGAACCTCAGTTAGTTTCTCAAAGATATGATAAACAAGAGGCTGAGTTTTCAAGATTATTGAGAGAGCAACAGGACGCAGCATATCAAGAATCTTTATTAAAGGATAAAGAACGTGAAGAAGAACGAAAATCTAAATTAGAACAAGAAAACTTAATTAAGTCTAAGCAATTGGAGGAGGTAGAAAAACTGAAATTAAAAGAACTTAAAAGGAAAGAATATATCATTAAGTTTATTAATAAAACTTATAGTAGAGATTCGTCAAATTGGGAAAAGACAGAATTTACAAATATACAATTTAGAACAGAAAATGGACAGAGATTTATTAATAAATTTCATAGGGATGACACGACTAAAGATGTTTTCATGTATGTTTTATCAAAACAAATGATTGATGATATAATAAATAATGGCTTTGCAGATAATATTAATGATGATAGTGATGAAGAACAGTTTGTATTTGAAAATGAAAATGATGTGTTAGAATATCTGCAGGATTATAAATTCCAATTTAATGAGGTTGCATTAAATGATGAAAATATCACTGGCTTTCCGTTTGATCTGGTTTCACCAATGCCAAGGCTTCGATTAAAACCAGGATATACAAATTTGGACCAAATAAAAGAAATTTGGCCTAATGGATCACTTTTAGTGGAAAAAATTGAAGAGGGAAGTGAAGATGAGGCAGAAGAACACGAAGAGGAATAATTATAATTAGGATAAAGATCAAATTAATGTTGAAGAATAAGCTTCAAATATTTTATAGATAATATAGTAAAAGTAATGAGTTTTAATGTACACAAAATAATCTATTTGGATTATTATATAAGTAGAAATAGATGGTTGGAACTATTTTCTTCTTTTATGATCTTCATTGTCCGCATTCTGTAACTTATTCATATTTTCACCAACAATGCCCATAACATAATCCCTCAACTTTTCATCACGCTGAGC
>JAMAJE010000209.1:0-31685 GCA_023629255.1 Pichia sp. PB3310
ATTTAATTAAATTAAATATGTTAGAAGATTATGAAATTGATTTTAATTTAATGTTATCATATATTAAAGATATAATTATAATTAAACCAATAATTAATGATGAAATTTTTAATAATATTTTAATAACAAGTGAATCATTACAAGAATATGAAAAATTACAAGATATTATAAGAAGTAATATAGGACATGAATTAACAGCAGAACAAATTAAGATTGAAATTTTAATAAATGAAACATTTGGAGTATTTGATGATAATAATAATAATAATAATAATACTAAGAAAGGATTTAATAAATTTCAAAATATTATAAAGAATGCATTCGAAAAATTAAGTATTGAAGAGATTGATCAATTAGTTAGTGATAAAGATTTTGTGGCAAGTGTGATTAGAATTATAGATAAATGTGTGGCACAGCAAATCATTAATTTAGAAGAAGATTCAGAAATGGCGCATGCATATGGATGTTTACTCGTGGCGAGTGAGACTGAGATGAATGATATTAATAATATCAATAATAATAATAAGGGATTATTATTAAATGTGGCACAGACACGTGAATTGTTGCGACAAGCCCATGCGCCATTAGCCGGACACGTGTTAACCTTAGCCGGTATCACCGCCACAGAATGAATGAATAATAAGGATAAGGCATAAAGTTTAACCGTAGAGCTATATAGTCTAATAATTTCCGTTAACGCCCCTATCCCCATCCCCCTCTCACCATCTACATCCCCATCTCCACCTCCCATGCCTGGTATTCAAGAGGCTGTACACCTTAACAGTGCCCAATTAAATTATTAATTGTTATGGGAATAAATAAAATGAATTATTAATTACAATGCGCTGCATATTAAAAACGTTTTAACCACAACAGTGGAATTTTCGCATTTAATTTAATTTATGACTTATGACTGATTAATTATATATATATTGAGAAAAACAAAATTAATATCGGAGAGCCGCCACCACCACCACTATTATTACTATTATTGCTATTATCACTATTACCACCACCACCACCACCGTGAACCGTGGACCGTGGAGGTAATGATTTTTAACAACTGATATTATTAATTTTGTATGACATATTATGACACATTGAGTTAATTTTTTTTCTTTATTTTTCATATATATGTCCATGCTAGTGGACAAGTTTCTTATTTAAATGTATATAAGTTCAGAGCCTTCTGCTTTGTAGTTTTTTATTCATTCATCTGTTCATCCATTTGTTTAGTTTATCCCTTGTATCTTTATTTTTTTTATTTTATTTTATTTATTTATTAACTAACTAAACAAATAATCCTTCTGATATAATGTCACTTTACTCTTTTCAAGAAGACACAAATACTCAAACTAAGGTTTGTCAACCAACTCCACAACTTACATCAAATTTCCAATCAATGAATTTAGTTAACTATAAAACAAATATTTCTTCACATTTTAATAATAATCATTATTATGATATTGAAGAATTTGTACTAAATAATGATAATGGTTATGATTATGATCAAAATAATTTAAATGATGATGATTTATTCGAAATTGATGATGTTGATACTTGCGATTATTGCTCAAAATCTTTACCTTCATTAATTAATGATAATTATTTATCTTCTGATGAAAGTGATGATGATTATTATTCCGATTTTGATAATAATTCAAATAATTTAATTGATAATACAATAATAATTAATAATAATAATTTTTTATCTCCATTACTTACACCAGAAAATTTTACAAGTTCAAAAAATCAATTCTTAAATAACAATAATAAAAGAACTTTATCCTTTGATTCAGTTTTTTCAGATAAAATAAATGATAATAACAATAATTCAACTAAAGTAGCTGCTGAAAATTACAATCTTTGGCTTTCTCTAAAATAAAAAGGGACAAATTATTTATTACTATATCTTTTTTTAATAAATTATAACATTTATTAAATTAAATTAAATCTTTGCTACTTTTTGTTTATTGAAATTGGTATTATTACTATCATTACAATTACTATTATCATTGCTATTATTAAAATTGTTGTTACTTTGGGTGGGTTTTTTTTCTATATTAATAAAGTTTGGCATAACTTTGTTATCATAATATATATTTATACATTTTTCTATTTATTTTTATTTTTATTTTTAGTTTTTTTTTTTTCTTTTTGGTTTTTAGATTATCTATATATAGTTATTATAATACAGTTCATAATCAAAATATTAAAGGGCGAAAGATTGTAATTATATTAATACAAGTTTAAATAACTAAATAAATAAATAAATAAATGATAATCTGGGGAAAGTTGAAAATTGAAAATTTATTGATTTATCGGAAATACTTATCCCATAAATCCTGATGTTGTTTTACCGTGCATATAATGATCGAGTATTGCTATAGCCACAGCCTCGTACATGCAATGTTGCTTGCTATGTTGAAAAAATCTGCTCTCCTCTCTCCACTTTATTACGACAAAGGTCGGTTGTTTACCGCGTAATTACCTCTTTTGGTAATTTGGCAACTTAATGGTTGTTTATATATATATATATATATTGAATTTACTTGCATGCATGCATGATACATCGATCAATCGTTTTTTTTTTTTCAACCTCCACATTTGTTTATTTTTCAACCCTTTAAATTCTCTCCCCACTTTAATATATATATTTATATATATATATAATTTTTTACTCCCAACAATTTATAAAAAAAACTTAGGTATATTTAAAATTACAACATAGTGTAAATATATATATATAAATTTGAAAAATTTTATTATTACAAAGATGAATAATTAAGTAAATAAATAATAAATTAAATAATTAAATTAAATATAATTTGATATAAGATATAATATCATCAACTATTACATGATATTTCTTTTATCATTTTCTTCCATGGAACAATATAAATTAATGTACAAATCATACACCAAGTAGTTATTATAATAACTGCAAATCCATAAATACATGAAACAATTTTAAATCCTATTAGATTAGTTAATTGATATAATTCATGCATTGCTAATCCAATTGTTCCAAATGGGAATGTTGCTGCCCACATTGTTGGTGTCCATAAAACATAACTTTCTCTAAATTTTTTTGAAAAAATTGATTTAAATTTATTTTTAATACTTATTTCTTTATTATTTATAGAATCTAAAATTGTTGTATCTTCTGATTGATTACTTTTAATTATTATTAATTTATCATCAGTCTTATTAATTTCTAATGATTTATGAATTCTTGGCCATCCAATATACCAATAAAAAACTGCTAATATACCCCAAATTGTTAATGTAATTCCAAATGCTGTTAAACTAATTGCAGAGAATATACCAAATAATAAAATTAAATTTGTAATTATTAATTCAAATTCTTTATTTATATTATTTAATCCAATTATTTTAAATCCTTCTTTATTTAAAATTTCTGTTAAATTTTTACAAATAAGCATTATACCTAAACTACCTTGACCCATAACTCCAATTGGAACAAACATCGTAAATGATGCATTATGTTTTGGTAATCCATATGAAAAAATTCTTGTAAATATAATTGCTAACATTATAAATGATGTTGATAATGCAATTGCAATTAACATTGAAGTTATAATTATCATCATTAAAACTAAATTATTATAATCTTTAATAAATAATTGTGAAACTAAACCACCACTTGCACCCGTAACTGTACATGTAACTAATGGCAACATTAATGCAGGTTTAATATTATATAAATTTGATGAAAATGGTGGTTTATTAGGAAAATGATCTAATAAATCTTTCTTTTGCTTATCATGTTTATTGTTTTCAATATCATATTTTCTCTCATTTTTTGATTTATTAATCTTATTTGTTGGATATGCCATTATAAAGAAAACAATTATAAATGTACAACTAACTGCTTGAAAAAAATTAATCCACCAAATTGAAAATATTGCAATCTTCCAATTTGGTTTCATAAAAACTAACATATTAATCATTGTTGTAATTGACATTGATGATGCACCCAGGAAAACTGTTAAATCTGGTTTATGTAATAAATCAATTAATGAATATGAATATCTTTTATCATTCTTAAAAACTTTTGGAAATAAAATATATTTTAAAAAAAATAAGAAATGTGTTATTATTATAACAACTAAATTAATAAAGAAATAAATTATACCAATATATTTAAATCCATACCTAGCTGATTCAATTGGAAATGTATACATTATACCTGCAGTTATTCCAATACCCATACTAGCAACAAAATGTAATGGATGGAAAGTTTCAAGTAATATATGTAAAAGGTTCAGTATTTTATTGTTAATTCCTGTCATTTTGAAAATTATTTATGATAATAATAAGTGGAAAATTATAGATAACGATAATTAATGAAAAAAAAATATATATCTTTTTGTTTATCTTTTTCTTTTTTTAAAATTTCTAAGATCGACGATCGTTGTAATAATTTGATTTGATGATAGTTAAGAATGTGGCTGTTCTATCTTTTCTTATTATGTTGATAATAAAATTAATTAAATAATTATTAAAAATTTTTTAAAATTTAAATTTTTTTTAATCTGTATGTATAAAGTGTGTTAAAATGTTTATCAGGTTCCATCTATGGATTCTTATAAAGCCACAGGAATGTATTGTTTATGAAACAAAAACTTCTTCCATCTAGTGTAATAAACTTAGGGTCAGTCACAATTCAAACAACGAAATAATAAAATAAAAATAAAAAAAAATAAAAAAAATAAAAAAATAAAATAATTTTCATAAACCCCGACTCACCTCTCCCAACTCCCCAGCTTAAGTTAATTTCTTAGTCCGCATTTTACCAAAACAAGTAAAAAAATTCAAAAAAATGAAAAAATGAAAATTCAGAAAATTCCCCAAAACGGAAAAGTGTGGCTTTAATGATTCATTTATCCGATTATTTTCATACTCCGAATAATAGATGATAAGCCATTTAGTCGATGAATGATTCATACGTCATTACTCTTTCTTGACACTTTCTTCGATGACATGAATTGAATAATAATAACTCAGACAGTGATTTATACCACTATTATTCAATTTAATAGCGTTGATTAATTAATGACCTGATATTTTGAATATCATGACCGTCAACTATCAACTGAAAATTTGGCTCGTTTCATAATTTATTTCACATAATTCATTTCTTCGTTTCTTATGAACATATTCCAAATTCGAACCTAATATTGATGTATTAGTATATAATCCTAATAAATATTTCGCAGCAAGGTCTGGTAACGCCAATAAACAATCCCAGGGCATCTTAAAAAAAGTAAGTTTAAGTTCTTTTAAAGATTTAGGTACTCGGTTAAAGTTAAATATTTTAATTTTGGCAACTTGGTCATAACTAACAAATTCAATTATTTCTAATCCTTCTAACTTCGACATGTCTAAATATTTAAAATCATATGCATAATTATCTAAGTAAATTTTTAATATTTTGATATTTCTACCCTTTATAATCCCAAATATTTTATATGAATCTTTGTGTAAACGTAAACAAACTTCTTGAATAGATTTAGGAATTTCTACCATTTCAAATTTTTCATAATATTCATCATAAATAGAGTTCTCATATATTTCAATTTCTCTTAATTTTGGTAGATCCCTTGGCCTCTTAAAAAGATCTGTGAAAAATAAATCACTATTATTTATTATTAAACTTTCCCAATTATCTAATTTCTCAAATATATTGTGAAAATAATTTGTTAGCAGATCTACCTCTAAATTATTGATTTGGATTTTTTGGATTCTTTTTAACAAAGAAATTCCTAAAATTGAATTCAAGTATTCTATTATCCTCAAAACAAAATCATTCCAACTTGGACCGAACATATTTTCTTTATTTCCAAAGTTAAAGTTAAATGATAAAGCAATATCCGAATCAGTGTTAATATGATAATAACGAGTAAATTCTTCATAAAATGATTTAAAAAATTCATCATCATTGAAAGTATACGAAGAATTATCATGAATATCACCACTATTAATGTAATGATAATAAGAAAAACAATATTTCATTTGATAACATGTCTTGAATTGAACTACATCATGAAATGATTCATCAAATAAACGATCAGCAAAATCATAAACCTCATAAAATATATCAGTACTAATTAAAGGAAAAACATCAAAATTTAAATAAATTTTGCAATTGTTATTATTATTGAAATTATCCGATTTTATCCTTTCTAAAACATTATATAATTCATTTCCATCAACTAATTCGTCAGTGACATGAAAATGAAATTCAAATTTAGAATTGCTGTTGCATTTTTCATATGATCGATAATTATGAAGACATACGTTACTAAATCTTGTCCAGTTAGCGTAATTTGGTAATTGACTTGTAAAATGGGACATTCCTTCTACATAAAGTTTATTAATAGTTATATCTTTGTTCGTTAACATATTTTCAAATTTCATCAATATTGATGGTTCCATATTCATAATACAATCACGATCATTGAATTCTGAATTTTTTTCAAAATATATATCATTGTCCTTAGTAATTTTTAAATTTAAATTTTTCAAATCAATGAATGGTCTGAATTTCTCATTTTTAAAATATAATAAAAATAATTCTGATATCATGCAATTTTTATATAGAATTTCTTGAATTAGTTTAAGCTTCACATCATAACCGAGTGTTTTAAAACAATCAAAATTAATTATTTCACTTTTTGCATCATATGTATCATTCATGGTTTATTAATAACACTAAAAATAAAAAATAACAAATTTACTAACAATAAATTAATAGAATATATATTATAAACGAATATTCATATAATCAAAAGAATCAATTATCAACATATGTAATTATATTAATCATACACCGGAAACTTGATTGGCAAATCATGTTTGCACGTGACTGCGTCGATCGACTTGATGTTTTTCTTTCTTCTATCAAGAGACAAATGAAGAGAAGCAACAGCTCCTCCTTTTAATAATCGTTCCGCTCGTTCGCTTTCTCGTTCCTCGTTCCTTTTTTGTTGAGCTTTTTCGTGTCTGTTGTTTCTGATTTGATTAATATATATATATATATAGATTTTTTTTCTTCACCTATTTGGTGGCTCTGATTTTTTCTTTATCTCTTTGCATTTATTGTTTTCTTTTTATCTGATATCCTGATCAATAGTTACTAATAGAAGAAAAAATATTAAATATTATCAAAGATGACTGTTCAAAATGTTGGTATCAAAGCAATTCAATACTATATTCCTGGTCAATATGTTAATCAATCAGAATTAGAGACTTTTGATGGCGTATCAAGTGGTAAATATACTATTGGTTTAGGTCAAACTAATATGTCTTTTGTTAATGATAGAGAAGATATTTATTCAATGTCTTTAACTGTTTTAAAAAATTTAATTGATAATTATAACATTGATGTTAATTCAATTGGTAGATTAGAAGTTGGTACTGAAACTTTATTAGATAAATCAAAATCTGTTAAATCTGTTTTAATGCAATTATTTGGTGAAAATTCAGATGTTGAAGGTATTGATAATGTTAATGCTTGTTATGGTGGTACAGCTGCTGTAATTAATTGTATTAATTGGGTTCAATCTGAAGCTTGGGATGGTAGAGATGCAATTGTTGTTTGTGGTGATATTGCAATTTATGAAAAAGGTGCTGCAAGACCAACTGGTGGTGCAGGTACAGTTGCGATTTTAATTGGTCCTGATGCTCCAATTGTTTTTGAACCTGTAAGAGGTACTTATATGGAACATGCTTATGATTTTTATAAACCAAATTTTACATCTGAATATCCTGTTGTTGATGGTCATTTCTCATTATCTTGTTATGTTAAAGCAGTTGATTATTGTTATAAATCTTATTCAAAAAAGGCAATTGCAAAAGGTTTAAGTAATTCATCAAATGGTACTGTTGGTATTGATTTCTTTGATTATAATGCATTTCATGTTCCAACTTGTAAATTAGTTGCTAAATCTTATGCAAGATTATTATATAATGACTTCATTCAAGATCCATCAAAGTTCCCTGATATTGATTCATCTAAATTATTAAATTTAGATTATGAAACTTCATTAATTGATAAAACTGTTGAAAAAACTTTTATGCCATTATCAAAAGAAAAATTTAATCAATCTGTTAAACCATCTTTAGAATTACCAACTAATGTCGGTAATATGTATACTGGTTCAGTTTGGGGTTCTTTATGTTCTTTAATTTCAATTGTTGGTAATGAATCTTTACAAAATAAAAGAGTTGGTTTATTCTCTTATGGTTCAGGTTTAGCTGCTTCAATGTTATCCGTTAAAGTTATATCTGATATTTCTTCAATTGTTGATAAGTTAAATGTTAAACAACGTTTAGAATTAAGAGAGAAGAAATCACCTGAAGAATATGAAATTGCAATTGGTTTAAGAGAAAAGGCACATTTACAAAAATCATTTAAACCAGAAGGTAGTATTGAATATATTCCAAAGAATAGCTTTTACTTAACTGAAATTGATGACAAATATAGAAGATTTTATGAAATTAAAAATTAAGTTATTAGAGTATTAAACTAATTAACTAGTTGTCATTTTTTTTTGTACAATTCTTTTCTCTTCCTTGCTTAATCGTTTTAATTTTAAACATTGCTGTGTAGTATATTATATAAAGTTAATCTAAAGAAAAAAAAATATAGAGTGATTAAATATTTATTTTCTATTCAATTTCAAATGAATATGATGATGATGATAATGATAGCTTTGAAAAAAAACCGAATAATGATGATTCGGTTAATGTAACAGACAACTGACAATTTTTCCGATCGGTTAAAAAAGTAACCAAATGCCCGAATGATGAATCGGTTGAATTAAGCGCAATCGATCCAATGATTATGTCAGCCTAAGAAGATAATTTGATGATAGTGGATTAATTGGATTTTTCAATTATGGTTATCCAGTTCAACCGTACACACATTAAAAAAAATTGAATATAATTTAAATTTAAAGTTTTATTTAAAAATTAAACACAATATAAGCTAACCAGATTGAACTATCACAAATAGAAAAGGAAAAAAAAAACTAAAAATAAGAATAATAACAAAAATAAAAATAAAAATAAAAATAAAAATCAAAGTAAACAAAACAAAACAAAACTAGACTAAAAAGAGATTTGGAAAAACAAATACATTGGAAAAAGATTGATTCAAATTGAAAAGTAAAAATATTTAGTATTTCTTATGCCATAACAAACATAACTGCACCAATAAACATCATTGATGCACTAGTCCACCACCATAATGAATAATTAAAACTATCTTTTCTAATAGCATTTGTTTTATATCTATTTTCTAATGAACGTTTGATTCTATCTGCTAAACCTAAATCAAGACCATTTTCTCTCTTTTCCATCATATGTTTACTATCAGTTGCAATTGGATTCATTGTAATTGTTGGCAACATTTGAGGTGGTTGATATGCAAGATATAATGGTTGCATATAAGCACCATTTGATTTAATTAAATCAATTCTCCATCTACCATGATATGGATCAACATAAACTTGATAAGCTTTAAATACTTCAGTTTGATTGTATCTTGAATAAATTGAAACACCATTATCTTCACATGGTTGTGATAATAATTGTCTACCATCAATTGCAAATGGTGTTAAAACTAATGTTCCATTTGATGCTTTAGTATAGGTACCATGTTGATAAATTAATACAGCAGCAGGACATGAATGATTCTTAGGATTTGGAGTAACTTGATAAATTGCTTCTTCCCAAAAACCATCCTCTGTAAAAGAATACGAAATACCTGGTAATGCAGGTTCAATTAAAAGTTCATCAACTGGATCATAAAATCCTGGACCTGTGAAAACAGTATTGGATTTAGATGACCAAGTACCAACAATAGAATCAGAAACTAAACTTGGATCAATTGTAGGTGCAGTTGAACTTGAAGAAGCGGATGATGTACCTGATGAAGTTGTACCTATATCCGTATTGGTATCTGTAGTTGTATCTAATGTAGCCGCTACATCAGGTGTGGTCGTTGTAGTAGCTGTATTTATAGGAGTAGTAGTACCTGTAGTTGCTGTTGTGAGAGCTGTAGGAGTAGTTGCTGTTGTGAGAGCTGTAAGAGCAGTGGTGGTTGCCGCATTTGCAACTGTTATAGGAGTAGTAGTTGTAGCAGCATTTGCAGCAGCCAATGGAGTGGTTGCAGTTGTTGCAGTTGTTGCAGTTGTTGCAGCATTTGCAGCTGCTAATGGAGTAGTGGCAGTTGTTGCAGCATTTGCAGCTGCTAATGGAGTAGTGGCAGTTGTTGCAGCATTTGCAGCTACCAGTGGAGTAGTTGTAGTTGTATCTAGTGCATTAACATTGGAAATTTGAATCAGCAGTGCACATACTGAATAAATCAATGGATTGAGCAACATTTTTATCGTGCTTGTAAGTATATATCTGGTATCTCTAAGTTAAGAATGGTTTGGTTAAAAAATCAATCAGAAATGAAAAACCAAAATAGTAGCAATAACAAAGAAAAAAACCTTAAAGTTCAGTTGTGTTGAACTAAAACTAAAAACGAGTGTATATGTTTAAAAGATTTCCAGACAAGAAAATTTCTACTTCCAAGTTCTTTAGAAAGGTACAAGAAGATGGTAGAAAATGAAAGAGAAAAACTTAGTTGACAAAAAAAACATGTCTCCCTTCTTCTCTCTCCTTAAGATAATTTCAACGCGCTGTCTAAAAAAAGAATCAACATGAATTTACACATATTGCCACTGTAATCTGGATATTATTATGATTTTTAATATATTTTAGTTGCTAAATAAAAAAAAAATCATAGATACATGTCTGACAACGGAACTGTTAAGAAAAAGTTGGTTTCTTCCTTCTCTGTACCTAAAAACGTTGCAGAAGAGTTTCAAGAAGAGGCAGAATTTTCTATTGATGAGATCCCGCAAAATTCTGCACTAAACAAAAACATTATTGACAATAATACTAACAATAACAAGCATAAGCAGCGGAAATTTGATGTTATTCGTGAAAAGCTAGAACGGCTGGAAGGTAAGCGCAGTGCTGAATCTAATTCTCAGGAAGATGTTGAGGAAAGCCGATACCATAGAGAAGGTCGATTAGAGAAACCTAATGAAGAATTTATTGATGAGGATTTTAAAGAAGAAAAAAGAGGAAGAGACGAAAATAGGACTTCAATTGGGCATGGCAGCAATAAATATAGGGATAAAACTCCAACTAGAGAAGAAAGAGATCAATTGAAGCAACAAAAACTTTTAGAAGAAAAAGGCGATAAAACTCCTACAAAGGAAGAACGAGATCGTATACGAAGAGGAAAAAAAAGAAAGCTTGGTGATGATGATAATGATGATTATAATGCAACTAATAAAGACTTAATTGCAAGCGGAGATAAAACACCTCAATTACCAGTTATTATGGGTATTACTTTAAATCATGAAAATCTAGATAAACTCTTACCACAGGGATTTAAAATTATCAATCCTCCTGATGATTATAGGCCATTGAATAATATTCCAGCAGATATAACGGCATTCGATAATTTCAAGAATAATCAAGTTTCATTGCTAGCTAATAATGACAATGCGTTAGTTAACCCTTCTAAATTTGACCCAAGAATAGTTCAATCAATCCCAGATTTAAAAGAATTACAACACTTTAGTGAGCTAGATATGAGAGTGTTTCAAAAATTGATTACCTTAAAAAATACAAATTTATCAACTCTTCCAGAGAAAGAACAATTAGAGATTAAATGCATGAAATTAATTTTAAGAATTAAAAATGGATCAAGTGGTACAAGAAAACCTGCACTTAGGAATTTAGTTGATAATGCCAACGTTTTTGGTCCTGATATTATTTTTAACATTATTTTACCATTATTAAGTGATCCGAATTTAGACGAACAGGGTAGACATTTACTAATCAAAATTATTGGTCGTGTTATGTTTAAAGTTGGTGAATCAATTAGACCATTCACAGAAAAGATATTAATTGTTATAATGCCATTATTGATCGATGATGATAAAATTGCAAGATTAGAAGGTAGAGATGTTATTTCGAAATTAACAAAAGTTGTTGGCTTATTACCAATGATTAGTATATTAAGACCAGATTTAAGTAACGAAGACGAATACGTTCGAACTCTTATCAGCAAAACATTCGCAGTTATTGCAAATTCCTTAGGTATTCAATCGCTAATTCCTTTCTTAAAGGCAATTTCACGAACAAAGAAAAATTGGTTAATTAGAAATACAGGAATACGGATAATTCAACAAATTGCCATTTTAATGGGTTCAACAATTTTACCATATTTAAATCAATTGATTCATTGTATTTATAAAAATTTAAATGATGAAGTTGTTAATGTTAGGATGTCTGCTGCGTCAACTATAAGTTCATTGGCTGAAGCAGCATCGCCTTACGGTTATGAATCTTTCGAGATTGCAATCAAACCATTATGGAAGGGTTTGAAAACACATCGTGGTAAGGCTTTAGCTCAATTTATTAGAGCTTTAGGGAATTTAATACCATTGATGAATCCAGAAGTTGCTAACTTTTATTCTTATGATTTATTGAAAATAATTAATAAAGAATCTGCAACTGCAGATGATGACATGAAACGAGCAATTTTAATTACAGTTGAAAAAATTTGCAACTTGGACGTAATTGATAAAAAATTAATATTCAAGTCTAATATAATTGAATCATTTTTTAAGAATTTTTGGTCAAGAAGAGTTGCGTTAGATAGAAAGTTTACTTCGTTATGTATCAATGCCTGTTATGCACTATCCTCAAAAATTGGTACGAGTGAAGTTATTTTACAAATATTACCTTCTTTAAAGGATGAATCTGAACCATATAGAAGAATGAGTTTAGAAGCATCTGATAAAGTTTTAACATCGCTTGGATGTTTTGACTTGGATGATAAAACAGTCACACGATTATTAAATGGACTCTTGTTTTGTTTTCAACATCAAACTTTGGAAAATAAGCAAACTAATTCCATTGTTTTAAATGGGTTTGCCAATATTTTGAACAACCTAGGTATTAGATCAAAAGAACATATTATGCCAATCATTAGTGCTGTTTTATATAGATTGAAAAATAAAGATTCTGAAGTGCGAGAGCAAGCCGCAGATCTGATTGCGAAAATTGCAAATGTTTTAAAGATTTGTGATGAAGAAAGCTTGCTAATCAGATTATGTACAATCTTATATGAATCATTAGGTGAAGTTTATCCAGATGTTTTAGGATCGATTTTAAATGCGTTGAGAAAAGTTATTTTAGCAATTAAATCAATTAATTCATTAAATCCACCAGTTTCACAAATTTTATCAACCTTAACTCCAATTTTAAAAAATCGACATGAAAAAGTTCAGGAAATGACAATTCCATTGATTGGAGATATTGCAGTTAGAGCACCGGATTTCATTAGTCATAAAGAATGGATTAGAATTTCTTTTGAATTGCTTGAAATGTTGAAAGCATATAAAAAAAACATCAGAAAAAGTGCTAATAAGACATTTGGATTGATCGCTAAAGTTATTGGACCATCTGATGTTTTAATTACGTTATTGGATAATCTAAAAGTCCAAGAAAGACAGTTACGTGTTTGCACAGCAGTTGCAATTGGTATTGTTGCCGAAGTTTGTTTACCATATTCTGTTTTACCACTCTTAATGAATGAATACAGATATCCTGATAAAAATGTCCAAAATGGTGTTTTAAAAGCTCTTGGTTTCATGTTTGAATATATTGGAGATATAGGATCTGATTATATTTATGCTACAACACCACTATTACTTGATGCGCTGACTGATAGAGATTTAGTCCATAGACAAATTGCATCAAGCGTTGTCAAAAATATTGCATTGGGTAGTTTTGGCCAAGGATATGAAGATGCATTTATTAACTTCTTAGATTTGATTTGGCCAAATATTTTTGAAACTTCACCGCATGTTATTACTCAAGTCCTTGAATCGATTGAAAGTCTGAATGTTGTTTTGGGAAGTGGAATACTACTTGGTTATTTATGGTGCGGGTTGTTCCATCCCGCACGTAAAGTCAGAGAGAGTTACTGGAGAGTTTACAATATCATTTATGTAAACAGTGTGCACTCGATGGTGCCATATTATCCTCGTTTTGAGGTTCTTGGGCCAGCACCTGGAATCGAAGCCACAGAGGTGGTTGATCTAGGTGTTCCAGAGTTAGATTTGTGGATATGATTGAAAGTACGGCCAGGTGAAATTTATTATATATATATATATATATGTATGTATGCATTGTATCTGTGTTTAACTAATTTGCACTCAATGTGGCTGTGCTAAACATATTTCAAAATTTTTACAACTTCCTATTATGGCTAAAACTTTTGACAGTTCCTGCTGGACTGCTATGTTTCATATGTAGATTCGGTGTTTCATGTTGTTGCTCACGTAAAAATATGATAAGATTCATGTAGACTATGCTATATGAACATATCTGCTATCTTATAATACATTTATGACTGTGTTGTACTAACGTGGTTATTATCTTTGAAAAATCTTTACGGCGTGCATTTCCTCATGCATTTGACTATTCATTTAATTGTATAATCTCTCTTTTATAAGTTTTCATTCGATTACATCTAATAATACCTTTTTTTAAGGAAACTTTTGTTTATTGTTAAGCCATATATTGGAGTATACTAAAAATCAAAAATCTTCTATATAGATAGTATTTCAAAACTTTTTCAAGTTATCCATTCATTATATTATTGCATCCGTTCGATCTGATATATGCAAACTTAGTTACAAAAAATCGAATTATGAATCTTGAAATTGCATTACAAAAACAGTTTGAATTATCAAAAACCTTAAATAATAATTTGAATGTTGCTCAAACAGCATCACAGCAATTATCATTACAACTAAGAAAAATTAAGCAAGAAAATCAAGATGCCACATTACAATTAATGTCAAAAAATTGTAGAAAACTAATTAATAATAATTATAATTTGAATAATTACAAAACTTTAAAAGGACATTTTGATAAAGTTTCGAGTTGTGCCTGGTATCCCGATAGTAAACATTTGGTGAGTTCATCACAAGATGGATATTTATTAGTTTGGGATGCAATCAGAGGTTTAAAAAATAACTTAGTTGAATTAGATGATCCTTACATTATGGGATGTGATGTTAGTTACAACGGACAATTAGTTGCAACAGGTGGTTTAGATAATATCTGCATTGTTTATAAATTAGGTACAGAAATTAATAATGATAATAGATATACAGGTTTACTGTCAATTTTACGAGATCATAAAGAATATATATCAGATTTATCTTTTTTACATAAATCTTCAACGCAATTAATTACAAGTTCGGGTGATAAAAGTTGTATTTTATGGGATACATCAAAAGGTGGATATATTCGTCATTTTTATGGACATTTGGGAGATGTTTTATCATTAAGCGTAAATAAAAATGATCAAGAGAATTCAAATCCAAATTTATTTGTTACATCATCAAGCGATAAACTAGCAATGCTTTGGGATATTAGAGATCCATTAGCAAGTAGAAAATACCTAGTTAATTCAAAATTTGATTCAAGTGAAATAGAGTTTTTCCCTGATGGAAATTGCTTTGCATGTGGCTGTGATGATGGCTCAATTAAATTTTTTGATATACGTTGTGATGGGGAATTATCAAACTATGGAATTGAAAAAGTTCGTAAATATATCAATACAAATAATTTAGAATCAAGTATACCATCATATGTTAATAATTTTAATTTATCAAATAACACAAGTTCACTCAATTTTGATCAGACTTCAAATTCGATGAAATCATTTCACAGTAATATTCAAGCATCCCTTGATAATCCAGGAGTTTTATCTTTAGATTTTAGTAAAAGTGGTAGGTTAATGTTTTCATCATATTCTGAATCAACCAACGTTTATGTATGGGATATAATAACAGGTGAAATAATGGGTTCACTAAATGGACATAATGGGGTTGTTAGTAAAATTAAAATTTCACCTGATGGTTTAGGTATTGCTACTGCAAGTAGAGATGAAACTATTAAAATATGGTCTGTATAATAAATTGATTAAAAGTAAAAATTAAAATCTTTTTTTAACTAGATAGATAATGAATAAATTTATAATTACTTACATACTATTAAGTTAAAACTTACTTAGAAGTAGAGTACATATCAGTTATTAAAAAAATAAATGTTATATAAAAGTGGCATAAAATTAAACATTTTTGCAAAGTCAAAATTATTTTATATATAAATATATAAATTGGATTAATATATGTAAGGAAAAACTTTAAAATAAAAACAAATATAATTAAGTAAACTATTCAGCTCTCTTTTTAACGTAATCCCACAAACTTTTCAATAATGTATCAGGTAAAGTATACAAATCCATTGTAAATTCGCCATTATCAACGTCATTTTTAATATTCATTTCTGGAGTTCTATTATCATTAATCATTTGTACCACACCTAGTAAATCATCTTCTTTTAATTTACCTAAATAATCAGCCATTTTTTCTAAATCGACACCACCTTTATTAGCTGTAGTTTTTGCTCTTTTAACATTTTTTGGTTCATTTGAAGAAACTGCTGCACCTTTACGCTTATCAGTGGTAGTTGTTCCAGTAGCTGGTGTACCACCATTAATATTAGTTGTATTTGGAGAACTGACCGATTGAGTATTTGCAGTTGAATCTAATGGAGTGTTAGATGCATTTACATTTGAAGGAGTTGATGCTGCAGAACCTGGTATTGGACCAGACTTAGCTAATTCTTTTAGAAGGTTTGGTTTCGTCGTATTTATTGTGATTTGTTTATCGATAACATATTTCTCCTTATAGAAATTTAAATCATGATTCATCTTTTTATCACCACCTTTTTCAATTAATGTTAAAGTAATTGGAATATCAAAACCACCCCATCCTTGTTCTTGAATAGTAAAAGGTGGCTTTTTAAAAGACCTTACAGGATTAGTGAATGTTGGATGCAATGCATATGTAACTTTATCAAATATTGTAGCTGGAACTTCAACACCTTTGTCGTTGACAAGCGAAACTTGAATACTCCATTCTCTCATTGGGAAACCTTCCTGCACAGGAGGAATATCCTTTAAAACGTGTTGAGTAGTGGTGAATCTGACTGTCCTTTTAACTTCAACCATGTTTCGTTATAATCTAATTATAAATTTTATCTGCTTATATTATAGATCCTTATTAAAAAAGACAAAGAGTCCCTTGTTAAAACAACAAAAAATTAATGTTGTTAACTTCATCATCCTCACTTAATTACTATTTATTTTTCGTTTCTCGTTTCTCGCCCGTTTAAATAATTGCTTCCTTTCTTATATGGAAGAAGAATTGCTATCTTTCACTTATTATTATATATTTGGAACTATAAAGATATTTTATATATAATAATAATACGCTATCTATTTTCATTAGTTTATAACACTAGTTTTCTTAAACTACGGTGCTTAAAAGAGTCAAAACAAAAGAAAAAAATGTAGAAATTAAAATAATGTGACTATATTCGTTCTTTCCGCCATTAGCTCCATTTTCAAATGAGGAATTGGCAACAGGAAGACCAGTATAACCATTAAAAGTTCTTAATGATTCTTCAATATCAGTTTTATTGTTATATTTGTAAGAAATATTGCTGGAATTTTTATTATTAATTTCTTCCGTTTTATTTAAATCTAAATTTGGATTCAAATTTGAATAAAAATATCCTTTATTGGAACCATAAAAACTAGTATTTTTAAAACCATCATATGATTTAAATGCATGCGAAGTAGAAATTATTGGAATAAATGATGTTGTTGATACTTTAAATGAAGATGGCATTACCGATGTTGGTGAAACTGTTTCTTCATCAACTAACGTAGTAATAATTTCGGTTTCAGTGGCCAAAATTGTAGTTTCAATAACAGTTTCAGTTTCAACAATTGTAATAAAGTCATTTATTTCTTCAGTACTTGTTTTTACTGGTAAGGTTACAGAATCAAGTGTTGTTAAGACTGGAACAGTCTCTTGGAAAGTTTTATTTGCTAGTAAAGTTGTCGTTTCAGTTAAAGTGAAAACCACTGTTGTTGGATCTAATGTCACATAAACAGTTTCTTTTTCTGTGATGACTTCGTAGTCTTCATAGAGGAAATCATCTTGAATACTCAAAACATTTTCTTCAGATCCAAGACTATCATATGGTAATTCTTCTTCTGAGGTAATATTTTGTTCAGCAAACGAATGTTGAAATGTGATTAAAAAAAATAAAACGTATTTAAGGTAATTCGTCTTCATTGAAATGTTTTAAAACTACAGTGTTATTCTATCTAGCAATGCAATCGATTGATGCAATTGTTGAGAGAAGGCAAAAGAAAAGAAGTAAAAGAAAATAAGTAAGAAGAAATAAGTAAATAAGTAAATTAAAAGCCAAAAAGTCCCCTTTTATATAATTCAATAAAGGGGCATCATTTATTTCGGGTTAATTAAGTCTTCCTTGCAATCATGTTCATTATCAAATTTTAACTAACGGGGTAATCTAAACTGTTTTTAATGTTAAAATCTTATACATGCTATACATCTAATAAACCTAACGCAAAATTTGAAAACCGATAAAACCTTATAAACCATATTCAGACCATGCATCTAAATACATATCTAATAAACATGATGTACTCCATGCTTGAGTAGGACTTGAATCTTGACAAAACGATCCATCTTTATTTGTCAATTCAGTTAATCCAGCCCATTCAGTACTATGTAACCACTTCTTATGTCCAATGAGTCTAGCCCATAATAATTGTTGTAAATATCCACTTGGTAAACAACTGTTAAGACTACATCTATCAATTTCTTGTAAATGAAGATCAGCAAATGCCCTAATAAAATAACCATAAATCCAAACCCATTCTGGTCCTTGATGATAATTTCTACCTTTTGATACGGCAAAATCATCGTTATCAACACTATTATGATAATACGGTCTATAATCTAAATCTGCTGGATCTAAGGTTCTCAGTCCGACAGGTCCTCTTAAAACTTTATCGGTAACTTGAATGGCATTTAATGCATGTTTTCTAACAAATAATTCTGGTGCAACTGTATATGCAATTGGGAAATTTCCTCTTAATTGATAATCTTCATATTCATTACTACTTTTGTATAAATCTTTGTAAATACCTCGTCTATGCACAACTTTTGAATTAATATCATAATCTTTATCTTCTTCTGAATTAAGTGGAACATAAAAGCATTTTTCAAAATTATCTATCAAAAGTTGATTCCAATACTTAAAAGTAATTGTATCACCATGTTGATTAATAACAGAATCATATTTAAATAATCCTTTTGAATTTAATTCCATCACAAATCTAATTGCACTTTTCATCAAACCATTAATTTCAATTGCTGCGCCATCTCTTGAAGTACCCGGGTATCCTTTATTTCCTGCACGAACTGACTCTCCCATTTTATCCATCCATGTACCACAATTCCATTGATTTCCACCAAAAACTAAACCATTTGTCCAATCAACACTGATATCAACATTAAAACCTTCATCCTTCATTTGTGAATCAATTTGAGGTCCTGCATTTGCCTCTCTATAACTAATACCTTTAGCATGTCTACTTAAGATTTCATAAATAATTTCTTCTATTGAACTTTCATATGAAAATGCCCTATCATCATCATAAGGAATATAGGTATCATCTAATGGAAATCTTCTTTTAACTTTTTCTTGCAAGATATGATGACCACCAGGTGCTAATTGAACATAATCTTGAATAAACTGTAAATAAAACCAAACTGCATCTCTTGCATTATATCTTGGCTCTTTACCTGATCCTAATAAATTTGGAATTAATCCATGTTTAAGAGTTTTAGCAAAACATAAAATATGATCTTTCGCAGTCTGGTATCTGCCAGTTGCCAATAATAGACCTCTGGCTGAAATAAACACATCCCTACCCCAGCATCTCATAAAATCATAACTAAAATGTGGTAAACCAGCAGCCAAAGATGGAATTGTTTTAAATGGATCAATTGATGCATTTTTCATTGTTCCGACCATTTGAACTGAAACCATTGCTAAACTTTGCACAAAAACAGTTGAATGTTGAATTGAATGATTCATATTTTTCAAAGCAGTAAATCTTAAAGCTTCATAAGCAACACCAACAATTAATGCAAAAAGTCTTGGAATCAAGAAATTTGGGGCATCTTTAATTCGGGCAAATCTTGATTCCAGCCAAACTCTAAATTCATGAATTTTATTATTTTCATTTTCATAGTATCTCAATCTATCTACAACGTAATCTAATGCCCACTTACCTTGTCTTAAATGATCTGCTAATGGATGTGCTAAATCATTTCTTTCAATAATATCTCTTAAAACTGAAGCCCAGCCTTGGATACCGGCAAAAACTAATTTTCCATAATTTGGAATTTCATAGACACCATTTTCACCATTACTTGCATCTCTTTCTTCTGCATCACATCTATATAGTAATGCATTAAGATCATTCAACGTTAAATTTTTAGCTGCATCAATTGCACCTGTTCTAACAAAATCATCTAATTCTTCATTGCAACCTAAAATTTCAGTTGAAACAACAGCAACAGAACCTTGGGGAAAATATGAAGGAAGTGAAATGGTTGTAGTTATGGTTTCATAATCAAAGTCGCAAGTTAATGGTTCTAATTCTTGTAATTCAGTTTTAATCGGGTGAATATATCCATCATCTTTATTTTTTCCATCGTCTGAATTTTGTTTATTAACCAATGCATAAGAAAACTGGGATATCGCTTTAACACCATGTAATACGATTGGGACTAAACTTTGGTCACCATCTTGGCAAAATTTAGTTCTTGCAACTAAAAGATAACCTCTTCCAGTCTTTGCATTCAGTCTATGAATTGTAATAAATTCAGCTTCATGATGAACATACATTTCATTACGTTCAATATCTTCTACACTTTGATTTGCAATTTCATGTCTCATATCACTTAACAGTCTCTTGACTTTTGAGATACCCATATCCATACCATATGTATATTTTCTTTTTTCCTTAACAACATCTAGCAGTTTTGGATAACCTTCATCAAATCCCATTGTTGTACCATTTGCACATGAACAAAATGCAACTAAAGCAGCTGTTGGTAAAGTATCTTCAATAGTTCTCTTCTGAGCAGGAGTTTCATTATCATGAGTACAGTCCATGAAAAGTGCATGTGGTTCTTGAGACGTAACCATTTGAGGAATAGGGATTTCAGATTTACTTTTAATATCTTCTTGTGATCTTACTAAAAATTCTTCATAATGAGCAGGATAAGCAATTGAATCTAAAGGTAACCATCTAAAGGAACCAATTGGACGACCACCATGTTTATGACATAATCTTGATAATTCACCAACAGAATGAGCTTGCATTGCTTCTCTAATTAAAGATGAAATACCTAATTTTTGAACATATAATATATCAAATTCCTCAGAACCGGTAAATAATTCGGCGACAACATATAAATTAGGATTAACACTTCTTGCAGCATCTAACATGGCAATACCAACATGAATTGGAGTAGAATGACAATTATCAATTCTAAAACCATGAAATAATTTAGCAGATAACTTTGAATATTCAATCATTCTGTTCCAAAGATAAGGAGAATCTTCAGGTTTTGAACCGTATCTTAATTTAACACAATCTCCCCAAACAATAACTTCTCTACGTAAATAAGATTTTAGTTTATCTGATGCAAAATCTACCAGCGGATTACCACCCCAAATCCATCCATTATTTGCCAAACACCAATGTTTACCATTTTTATCATCAAATCTAGTAAAATAAGGTTCAGTTAGTGGAGAATATAAAGTAACTTCACCTAATTGAGGACCATTTGGATCTAATCTTAAATATTTAATCCTATTAAATAATTGATCACATATAACATCATTATCTGAATCATATTCATGATACAGTGGCAAATTAATTTCATCTAAAATTTTTGAAGCATTCTCTCTAATAATTGATTTAAAATCTGAATTAATTCCATATAAATTAGCTAATAAATTTGCAAATTTATTGATATCTAATTTATTTTCAAACCTATGACCTAAAATATGGAAATCTTTTGTTTTACAATTTTCAGTAAAAAATTGAGCTAATAATGGTAAATTTGAAATAATATTATTTGGAATATCAACTTCTTCATAAAAATTATTAATATTACCCCAAACATCTTCTAATTTATATAAATGTTCATTAACATTAAGAATATAAAATTGCCATAATTTTAATTGTCCTAAAACATTAATTTTAATACCATCTAAAATTTTATTTAATTCAGATTCATTCCTAATAAATGTTGAATAACCATGTTGTTTCATATTAGCACTAAAATGTAATAATAATGAGTCTAATTCCATTGCAGAAATCAGATGAGGTGCAGTTTCTTGATTATAACCAGCATCGGGATGATCTCTTAACCAATCAGAATTATTTGCAGTATGATTATAAACAATATCAGTCATTGATAAAATACCATAATCATTTTCTAAAGTTTTAATCATTTTATTAACATCATCTTCACCATTTAAAAATATTGTAGGATCAAATTTAAATTGATCATAAATTGAATAAGGAGAATTTGATTCACCACGTTGTTGTAATGGAGTAAAATGAATCATATTATAACCTTTTTCTTTAATATTTTTAAATAAAGGAATCCAATCTTTTTCAAAATCAGTCCCAACCCATTTTGAAATAACAGATTGCATTGTAACAGAATTAAAAGTAAGATATTTACCATTAATAAATAAAGAAGGGGGAACAACAAAATGATAACTCTCAGTTTGATAAGTAACTTCTTCAATTTCATCATCGCTTAGAACATTATAAGTAACATAATAAGAATAAGAACCTGGTTCATAAATATTTACATCTAATTTAATATCACGATAAATTGAAGATTCAATATCAAATGGAATAAATTTTGATCTATCATAAGATTGATCATTATAAGTTTTAACATTAGTCCAAATTTTACCATTATTACAAATTTTTGAACCTGAAACAATATAAAATCTTAAAGTGAATAAAGGTGCATCTTTTGGACCATTTAAATCTGGTGGACAAGCAGGAAATGTTAAAACACCTCCGGATCTATTTGAAACTAATGGTTCACCAGTATCACCTATTTTCAGTAGGATAATCTTGGTCATTATTTTTTAAAAATGAAAAGGAATTAAATTATCACTTTATTTTTGTTTCCTGGTAATAATTTTCCTTTTTATGAATCTATTATAAACAAAAGCAAGGATAGCTAATTTTTAATGGAAAAATAAAGTTTTTGGTAAATTAGTGTGAAGGATATATATATATATATTGTTAATTAGAATAAAAAATAACAGCAATAAGAACATTAAACAGAGAAGACACTATCAGATTAAATAATCATTAAAAATAAATAAAAAAGAAACTTCCATATTGAAGCTGCATGCTCCGCCCTCCACGCTCCAACCTCCCACGCAGGGCGTAAGCCGTAGGGAAGCAGCGGGCAGCAGGCAGCAGGCAGCAGGCCTCAACTCCCAATCTACGAAGAACCACCGCTATTAGTTGAAGCCTCAGCTAAATCGCGACCAGCTGGAGGTATTGCATTGTATTATATCAAGTTGGTAGTTTATTTTAAAGTAAAATAAGCATTTCTAGACGCCAGTTGGTTATTTAGGAAGCAGTAGAAAAAACTCATAAGATATATCTACAAGTTTTCGTAATTCCCATTATCTATTAATGTAAGATTCAAGTGTTTACCTTCCATCCTATATAAAATAGGTATGTCATCAAAAGTTTCTAATTTTGCTTGTCTGATTTGATCAATATAATATAAGATTCTGTTGATTTGGAAAGTCTACCTGCTTCAACCAAAAGCTATAAATAGATTATTTAGGATTTCAGTCAGGACGTAATTAGCAGGCCTTAAGCTGCGATACAGATACATCGGAGTTGTCTAACTTTTGGATCTGGTTGAGAGTTGAGAATTGTGAGTACGTCTTTTCCTTGTAGGTAACTTCGCCAAGAAAATCGGGAATTCCAAACAGGTCTATTTCCTATTTATAATTTATATCTATCAAATTACTTCCTTTATTTATGTCATAATTTGACCCTGGTATTGGGCTTGACATCTTCCTGGAGTTTAATATTTTCTACTTAAAGAGTAAAAAAACTTATTTTCAAAAAACAAGCAATAAAAGACGTATAAATTAACTTAAATAATACTTGAAATGTATTGAAAATTAAAGACAATAATGAGTGATACAGAAATACAAAAGTGAATTAAATTAGTTCCTTTATTTATTTTAATATCTAGAGTTTGATAATATTATTTTAGGAATAAGCATGTACATAAATATACAGGAATGAAATAAATTCCTTAAATTCAATTACATATCTCATTGGTTGTAAAGATAACTTTCAAAAAACAAATCTCAATAACGAAAATCTATCAACCACTGGCCTGTGAATTTTTTTCTGGTATTTTCGGTGGTATTTTTACTAGCATTGTCTAACATCAAGCAAATTTAATATTAAACTGAGTGAGGTAGATAGCTAAAATTCTGATGTCGTAGTTCAATTTATCAATCGATTACAGATTTCATTTTCCGTCCATTCATTGTTATAATTGGAGTAATTAAACCAGCTAAAAACGTTATCATTCTTATACACCTTATCAGACACTTTATCAATTAAATCATTAATCGTATATTTATTATTATTTTTATGACACCAGTCATAATAATATCCCTCAATAAATGGTCCTTCTTGGGCATTTTCAAGCATGAATATTCTAGAAGCATTAGAACCGTGTTGCAAAAGTACATAGTAATCATTTAGGCCAGTTATTTTACTTGTTGCATTAATCCCGTACAAATAACCATCCTCTTCGTAAAAGACTGAATTGACATCATCTAATAAATGTATATTTAAACCAGAATTTTTAATGACGTTGTGCCATGCCGTTAAATTAGAATAATGATTGTATTGATTATCAGTTGCAGGAGAAGTCTCACCAAATGGATATTTCACATTAAATAATTCATTTATACTTACAGAAGAAAGTGTCACAGTAGACAAAGCAATGAATGTACACAATGGAATGCTCATATAATCATCAACATAATCACCAATTACTGGCAATAATTTAAGTATTCTACATCTTGTTTGATAGAACAAAAGTCCTTCTAGCATTGAGGTGCCCGTAATAATCATCATAATCGATATCCAATATACTTTATTATCTAATGAAGAAGAATTTGATTGGATTGGAATGTTTTCAAGAACTTTTGTTATTTCATCATAGGATATAAATTGAACCATTTTAAGATGCTTCAATAAAAATAAAAAAAAACATAAAGAAACAAAATTGAGAAACAAAATTAAGAAGAAAAAATCTATAAAGATCCAATAAATTCTTCAAGGTTATATCACAAACGGAAATGTGAATGAATACAAATTTCCGACATTAAATCGCTCAGATCTAATAGTTATTCTAATTTAATCATATATGGATGCATATAAATTATCCTTTCTTTAGGGACAATACGCGGCGATACCTACTACAAATGAAGAAATCGTGTAGGTGAGCAGTTTTTTTAACTCCGTGGAGCGGAATTTCCCTTAAACCTTAAACTAATCAATCCAGGAAAGCAATTTTGATTTACTTTTACATAAAATATCCGTTTTTTCTTTTATCCTTAGGTGAAAAGTGGGCCAATTTAAGACAGTAGAATACAGAATAAAGAAATAAACTACGCAGTATTTAATAAAGCAAAAAGGTCAATGATAAAAAGCAAACAGTAATACCTTGTAAGCGTTATAGCCGTGGAAGAATAATAGCTATGAGAAACATTAGAAGACTCTTTATGTTTATAGACATTACTATATGTACTTTTCAATGAGTAATATGTGATTCGATTGTAACCATACCTGTATTTACGTTATTAGCAATAACAATACATACATATAAATATATATATATATATATATATATATGCCTGGAATGAAAACTCGTCTCGGGGGTACGACATTACCTGGCATATTAACTGATATTTGCAGCCGGTTCAGTGAACCAAATAAGTTGCTCCAAACTAAGCGCATTATATAATATGTAAACATACACATTTTTACAATGTCCATACAAAAATTGCTTTACCATTCAAGAGAAGCTCTATTTGGTCGCTACTTTCTGGTGAGGCGATGATTGAGATGCTATCTGGAGAAATGTCGGGAAAAACATTGATATATTCTTGTAGAAGTAAGGCAAATTCATATTCCCCACAAATTTCAGAAACATCAGTAAGTTCGGAGAAATTTTGGCCTATATTTAACAAAGTTGGAGATTGATTTTTCCCGCTTGAATCCTTTTTCGGGCTTGTTGTATTTATCTTTGCGGTTATTTCTTGGAAATCAGTTACCACATTAATAAAGTTGGTATTAAAATCAGCTTTAAACGAATGATATTGATCATGAGTATTCAGTTTACTCCACAAATACTGTAGAAATATCAGGTTAAAATCCGGAATTTTTAATGGAATCGAATTATTTTTTAATACTTCAACGCTTATATTGTCATGTACATTATTCTTCCTAAAATGCCATATTTGCACAGTCAATCTATTCATATTTATTAATGCAAGTGTGTTGAATTCATTCAACAAAATTGGATCTTTAATTTTTACAGCTGCATTCGTATCGTTTAATTGTTTCTTGATATTTTCAATAACAAAAGTTTCAGCATTTGTAATGTCATGATTAAATTTAGGAATATTAGTTTGGCTACTTTTGATTGGTGTAATGTACCATCCAGTGTCTTTTTCTTTATTATAAATAACACCGTAATATTCAAATTCATCAATTAGTAGACATGCACTACAATTTTTTTTATTATCAATAACTGCTTTCCAATTATCATGATAATCGATACTAAAATAATCTGTAAAATGATTAGATAACACATTCAAAGATAAATTTATGGATTCCCAAAATTCTTCATTCAATAATCCTGTTGATATATTTGAAAACATTGAAAATATTGAATTTATTAAAATTAATAAAATCATTTTAAAATCATTATTTTCTTTTAATAAGTCAATATTTTCTAATAGCAGATAATTAATATAATCAATAACATTTTTTTTATCACCAATTTCATAACTTGGATGTTCAATAATAGTACACATAATGACAAATCCTTCATATATATTTTGAGTAATAATGAAATTAAAAAACTCGGTACATTTTGAAAAACATTTAAAATTTCTTAATTTTAAATCATTAAAAAATAAAGATCTAATTCCAAATATTTTATTAAAAAACCAAATAATATCATAATTTTCATCAAACTTATAATTATTTATATCTAGCTGCATTAAAACATCGATAAAGATTTCACAAACTTTACAATTCAAGATTGTCAGATAATTAATAATATTATTAAAAAGTGAATTGATTAAACTTTTATGTGAATCAATTATTTTCTTATCAACGGAGATACAAATAACTATCAGGATTGTACTATACAAACTATCAGATTCAAATTCAATACAATCTTTTATTAAAATATCAATAAGTTCTAAATGATTTGATAATATAGAATGTAAAATATTAATTGAAGATTCAATAATCAAACTATTATTTGAAATACAGAATTTATTTATCACTTTAACATAATTTAAAATCTGTTTTTGATCAAGTTGACTAATTTGTGATATAATTTTCAAATCAACGCTTTTATTTAATATCGTGTAGATTAGAAAAACCTCAGGCGACTGATGAAGTAAATTGATATCATATTTATAAAAGATTGTTTGTTTAGATGTTTTTACACCAATCCAACTTTCATTTTTAAATAATTCATGATACTGTGATAAATCATCAAGGTTTATTATAGGCATCATGTCGTTAAAGAATTCCATTCCGGTATGATCTTCATCATCATCATAATCGAATTCATCTGGAACTTGATAGATCAAACATTTAGGAGATTTCAAGGATGGTTTATAATTTAAAATTTCGAGTGTTAATAGGTTTATAAATTTTGAGCTATTAAATTGTAAGATATTCTCAGAATCATAATAATAAATATTAGCAGTTTTGTCGAAAATGCTAAAAGTTCCCAATAATAACGTTAAGTTTTCATTTAAAGTAAGTAATTGGAATTTACCAAAACAATCCATTATTATGAAATATTTCATATGATCAGGTAATTTAATAAATAAATTCAAATTAACTATTTTAATATGTTTGACATTAAATCCAAATAATGAACACAATTCTAAATCATTTTTATTTTTTAAGATCAATCTTTTTGAATCACAAATTACTTTTAAATCTTTATCTTCATAAATTACCTTATATAAATTTAAAGGTGATTTAACTGAATTTATATAAATTGTATTCCAATCATTATTTTCATCCAAATAAGTCATCCCTCGAGTATTATAAAATCCTATTATCCTATTATTTTCATGATCTAATAATATATCTAAAGTTCCATTGTTTAAATGATTTATTGGCTGAATATTATTATTATTTAAAATTAAAATTAAATCTCTATTATCCATTAAAATAAAAGATTTATTTTTATCTAATTGAATTAATTTATTAAACCTTGAATATAAAGGTGATGATATTAATAAAATTAAATTATTTAACGAATCATTTAATTTAAGATCTTTATTAAATTGATAAATTAACCAACCATTTTCTTGTAAAAATATAAAATTATCGTTAAAATATTGAATTTCAATAAGTTTACCATATTTTTTATCAATTAAATTTAAATTTTTGTAATTGGTATTTGATATTGAAAATGATAAAATTTCATGAATTGAATTTTTTATTAAAAGTTGATAATTACCAAATGAATTGAAAATATAAAAAAAAGTATTGTCAATTGATAAAATAGAAATTGGCCAAAATTCAAGTTGAATTAATGATGAATAAACTGAAATTTTAGAATTTTTAAAATTTAATTCAATTAACTGACAATAGCATCCATTTGTATATAAAAATCCTATAAATCGATCACTAGTATTATTAGTATTTAAATTAATTATTTCTCTAAAATGAGTGAAATTATAAGATAATAATTTAAAATCTAATAAAATGCCTGATAATGGATCTATTAAATATAATTTTTTATCATTTGTTAATAATAAAATTTTATTACTAATATTTTTCATTAATATAATTTTTGATGTTATAAATGGTAAGTTTATAATTTTATTTAATTTAAATGAGGTATAATCATAAGATAATATAATATTATTATTATTATTATTATTATTATCTAAATTTGAATTAGTTACAAGTATACCATTTGAATATGATATTATGATTGATAATGGATGTAGATAATCTGTCAAAGAAGTATATAGTTTATTTAAGTTTGATGAAGGTAAAAGTATTCTAAAAGGATCATATATAACAAATTTCTCGGATGAATTTTGATGTATTTTAGCATCAGTGGTGGTAGTATTATGCGATGTATGTTGTTTATTAGAACTATGATTAATGGGAAAATAATTAGGTGTAAAAGATTTGGACAAAGCAGATGCAAGTGGTTGTATATGTGACATTCAATCGTTATTTACATGTCAAAAAATTAAAAGAAGAAGAAATGCTTTTATCATGATTGAAACTTTAGACAGTATATTTTCTTTTATATAGATATATAGATAGATGCATATATATATATATATGTAAAATCCCACAAGTCCGAGGTTGATTAGGTAAACACACACACACACACACACACACTTATCAAAAAATGGAAATAGAGAAAATAAAGAAAATCGAAAAATTGACAAAATAGGAAAAACAAGACAAGAGTTTTGTTTTATTTTATTTTATTTTATTTTATACGAATGAATTCGTCATTAATGGATTTGAAAGTTTATAGAATAAATAGATACAGTATTTATTTATTTATTTATTTATCTATTTATTTATCAATTTTTTTAAAAAATAATATATATAATCTAATGATTTGTATAGAAAAGATTTATTGAACAAATTTTGCGTAATATTATAGGATAGAAGATGGGTAAAGGATAAGAATATTTAAAGATTTAAAGATTTAAAATTTCATAGTTTTATTTTTCTTTGAAGCTTTCTTCTTTTTGTAATTTGCAGTTCTTGATTTTCTCCAACCATGAGTTTTCACTTTAACAAGATCTTCAGCATCGATTGTAAGATTTGATGATTTATCATCAGTTTCCATTTGATCAATATCCTTTTCATTATTTTCTTTAGACTTTTGCTTTTCTAAATTCTCTTTAAGTTTATCAGCTAATCTTTGAGTTCTTTCTTGAGCTGCTTTGAAATAATCCGAATCAGGATTAGAAGTCTTTGCCTTTTTTGACTTAAGTTTTGTTTTTGATCTAAGAGAATGTGCCATTGTGGTTATAGATTGGTGGTATACTTGTAAAAACAAACTAACTCATGTGTGTATCATATGAATGTAATATGCATGTAGTAAGAAAATTTGATGAAATGAAAAATTTCAATTGAGAAATAAAAAATAAAAAAAAAATTAAAAATTAAAAATTAAAAAATAAAAATTAAAAAATAAAAAAAAATTAAAAAGTTAAAAATTAAAAAAATTACTCGCCACATGGTCATACCATTCGTGGCGCATTATTTCAATTTTTAACTTTTAATTAGCAATATATGAGGTGTGAGGTGTCCTAATAAATCATAAATAAAAAACAGTCACAAAATTTTAATTCGCACTCATCTTACAATGTTTTCCATTCCTTCCTAGTCGCTCTAGTGATTTCCCCTTCCATATTACTGTTTAAGATTCTCTATCTATATATTCAAATATATTCAATATATTAACTCATACATTTCAAATACTTCATAACTTTTGTTCTCTTAACAGACAAGCATTCAAAAATGTATGTACCACCATCATCATCATTATTATCCTCAACAGGAACTATGTTAACAACTTTTACAACTTTTACATTGGCTTGAAGATACATCAATCTCAATAAATTATTGTTCACACTAAGTTTTTTCAAATTAAAAAAAAAAAGAGGAAAAAAATTATGTGTGGTGGCGAATGCCACAAATTTCCATTAGGATTAAAATTTATCTACTTCTTTTTTCACATATTTGTATTCGTCTTTTTTCATCTGGGTTTGATTTACTTGATTTACGAGATACTTTACAAATCTTAAATTCAAAATCAATAAGTAGAATAAATTATGTATGTAGACCTTTTAATAGAAGAAATAGACATCAATGAATATGAATATATGAACAATAAATATTTAATACTATAATCTTCTTAACAATATATATGATCTACAGCACTAGAAAAAAATTATATTGATTATATTACAAAAAATTTTTACAATAAAAATAATGTATTAAATTGCACATTGAAATTTCAATAGTTGAAATGTTAAAAGGTTCCTATAATAATAATCACAAAACTTATTTATTTTATTGAATTCTTATACTAACATTTATTTAATTATAAATTAATCATTTGTTTGTTTATTTATTTTTTTACAGGGCTAACCTTCGTTTGCAAAAAAGACTTGCTGCTTCCGTTTTAGGTTGTGGTCAAAGAAAGATCTGGTTA
>JAMAJE010000210.1:0-31667 GCA_023629255.1 Pichia sp. PB3310
TCACCGAGTTGCAAAGCAGAATGCATCGTAAGGATGCCATGATCCGTGCTTTACAACTTGCAGGCAACTCTTCCTAATCATTTTTATAATTGGTAATCGTATAATTGTGTAATTCGTTGTACAATAAAAATTACAAAGAAAAAAAGACACCGTTTTTATGTAGTTGGCGTTTGTATAATACCTTGCTATTTAAAGAGCGCACCAGCAAGCACTTTCGTTTCGCATGACAACTTTTCTGCTGCACATTTTGATCTTCTGTTAACAGTTTTGTTGTTTTGTTTTGTGTTAACGTTTTTTCTTTTATGGTTAGACATTGTTTTTAGGTCTTTTTTTGTACTTTAGCGGCATATCAGGAGAATTCAAACGGACCGCGTTTGAATACTTAGTTTTGGGTGACATTTTGGTAGGAGTTTTCCCATTAAATCGTCATTGATTGATTATATACATACCTAATCAAAGGTCGAAAAAAAAGAAAAAAAGAGAAAAAGTCTAATTATTCATTTTACAAATGTCTGACAATCCATATAGTACAAGTTTGACAACAGGTAGTGGGACTACAACCACTGAAGAATTTGATGCAAAGTCTCAATTCGATAAAGAGAAAGATTTTCTTACATCTGCCTCTTCTACTGAAAAAATGAGAACCTCATTATCTTCAAAATATTGTACAATGTCAGTAGATGAGATTGTATCACAACTTGATACAAATATCAAAAGTGGTCTAGTTAATCCAATGGATATTTCTAATCGACGTGTAATTCATGGTTTGAATGAATTGGAGTCAGATGATGAAGAATCTTTGATTTGGAAATTCTTTGAAACTTTTTATTCTGATCCAATGATTATGCTTTTAATCGGATCTGCAGTTGTTTCTTTTATAATGGGTAATATCGATGATGCAATTTCAATTTCTGCTGCAATTTTAATTGTTGTTACCGTTGGATTTGTCCAAGAATATAGATCAGAAAAATCATTAGAAGCATTGAATAAGTTAGTTCCTGAAATGGCACATTTAACACGTAATAACTCAACAGAAACTGTTTTAGCTAGTCATTTAGTCCCGGGAGATTTAATTCACTTTAGTGTTGGTGATCGTATCCCTGCAGATGTCCGTTTGACGGAAGCTGTACATTTAACAATTGATGAAAGTAATTTGACTGGTGAAACTAAGCCTTCAAAGAAAAGTGCTGATACAGTTTTAGGTTCAAATACTTCAATCAATGAACGTTCAAATATTGCATTTATGGGTACATTGGTCAGAGAAGGTCATGGTACAGGTATCGTTGTTGCAACTTCAAAAGATACGGCATTTGGTTCTGTTTTCGATATGATGTCGAATATTGAAAAACCTAAAACTCCGTTACAAAATGCAATGGATAAATTAGGTGGTCAATTGTCGGCCTTCAGTTTTGGTGTTATTGGTGTTATTGGTTTAGTTGGTCTTTTTCAAGGTAGATCCTGGTTAGATGTTTTTCAGGTCTCTGTTTCTTTAGCAGTTGCTGCAATTCCTGAAGGTTTACCAATTATTGTTACTGTTACACTTGCTTTAGGTGTTTTAAGAATGGCAAAGCAAAAAGCAATTGTTAAAAGATTACCATCGGTTGAAACATTAGGTTCTGTTAATGTTATTTGTTCTGATAAAACTGGTACTTTAACTCAAAATCACATGACTGTAAATAAAATTTGGACTCCATCAATGGATTCAAAACCAATCATTTTTGATGATTCCAATTTATCGTATGCCTCTTATCAGTCTACAATTACAGATATATCAAATGATGTGAAGATATTGCTGAATACTGGTTGTTTATGTAATAATGCAAAATATTCAGTTGAAAAAGAAAAATTCCAGGGTAACCCAACAGATATTGCAATTATTGAATCTTTGAAGAAATTTGGAATGTATGATATTAGAGAGAGTGTTCTTAGAGTTAATGAATTACCGTTTGCTTCTTCAAGAAAATATATGGCTGTTTCCTGTGGCACTGGTAAAAATGTTGAAACTTTTGCAAAAGGAGCAACTGAGAAAATTTTATCACTTTGTAAAAGTTATTATAATAAAAATGGAGAAATTGTCAAATTAACTGCAGATGTTATTGAATCAATTAATAACAATGTAAATTCATTCTCTGATGACGGTTTAAGAGTTTTATCATTTGCAAAATCCAATAAAACTTTTGAAGGGGAACCAAAAGATTTGATTTTTTGTGGTTTAATGGGTATGAACGACCCTCCAAGGCCTCAAATTAGATCTTCAATTCAATCATTAATTAGAGGTGGTGTTCATATTATTATGATTACTGGTGATTCAGAAAAAACTGCATTTAATATTGCCCAACAAACAGGTATGCCTACCAATCCGAATTGCATTCTGACAGGTGATAAATTAAATGAAATGAATGAAATGCAACTTGCAGACGCAATTCAAAATGTTACTATTTTTGCAAGAACCAATCCAGAACATAAACTTAAGATTGTTAAAGCACTCCAAATGAGAGGTGATATTGTTGCAATGACTGGTGATGGTGTTAATGACGCACCTGCCTTAAAATTGGCTGATATTGGTATTGCTATGGGTTTAAATGGTACTGATGTTGCTAAAGAAGCTGCTGATATGGTTTTGACTGATGATGACTTTAGCACTATTTTATCTGCAATTAAAGAAGGTAAAGGTATTTTCAACAATATTCAGAGTTTTTTAACTTTCCAACTTTCAACATCTGTTGCGGCATTATCCTTGGTTGCACTTGCTACTTTATTCAATTTACCTAATCCTTTAAATGCAATGCAAATTCTTTGGATTAATATTATTATGGATGGTCCACCAGCACAATCTTTAGGTGTCGAACCTGTGGACGAAGAAGTGATGAACAAACCTCCAAGAAAAAGAAACGATAACGTTTTAACAATGAATGTTATCAGACGTGTTTTACAAAGTTCGATATTTGTCATCATTGGTACAATGCTAGTTTATGTGCGTGAAATGGGTGATGAAATTACACGTAGAGATACTACTATGACATTTACTTGCTTTGTTTTATTTGATATGTTCAACGCGCTTGCATGTCGTTCAAGTACAAAATCGACTTTTGAATTGGGACTTTCAAACAAAATGTTTAACTATGCAGTTGGAGGATCATTGTTAGGTCAATTATGTGCAATATATGTTCCTTTTTTTCAAGAGATTTTTCAAACAGAAGCTTTATCTTTTACGGATTTACTTTATTTGATTTTCATAAGTAGTTCTGTTTGGATCGCAGATGAAATCAGAAAATTTATGATGAAGAAAAATAGCTCGTACGTTCCTTCAGGTTACAGTAATTATGTTTAACTTATTTTAACTTAGATGTCTGTTATACACTTTTTATAAATTTACGTATATCATTCTTTTTTATGTAATATAATACAATTAATCCATTATTCAATGCCTATATTTATTCCATCAACTTCAACGTTAAAGCTTCTAAATCATCAATATCTTCAGGCTCTTCAATCTCAACAATACCAGCATCAGCGGAGTCCTTTTCTTTATATTTGTCAGATTCAAACCATTTCTTTTGTCTTTTAACCGATGGTTCTTCATCCTCTTCGTCTGTAATATATTGCAAATCTTTATCTAAATCAGGGATTTCTTCATCATCACTGTTTTCTGGAGAGCCTAAAGTAGCAACATACGGACCTTCTTCGTCGTCCGAAACGTCCGAATAATCACCATTTATTTGTTTTTCTAACGCCTTACGCTTACGTTTCTTTTCGGTACGTTTTTCTTTGGCAACATCTTTATCAACTTCATCTTCCTTTGACATTTTCTGTCTCTCTGTTTTTAAGAATTCAGATTGAACTTGCTCTGGATTTTCTTTAAGGAAAGCTTCTTCATCATCAAGTTCATAGACTGGGTGAGAAACACCATCATCATCAAAAACTAGTTTGGCTCCCTTACCACTTTTCATTGCTGTTAACTTCCTGGAGAGTGCCTTTTTCATTGCCCGTTTAGACGTGTTTATTTCAAGTTCTGGTAGCTCTTCTGTGGAAACTTCATTGTCTTTACGTTTAACGGTTAAAAAATCTTCTTCATCATCAGAACTACCCTTTCCGTCATTAATTTCAGCATTTAGTTGCATATAATGTTCACTTAAAACATTTTGGTTCTTTCTTTCAAACATTTTATCATATTTTGTCCTCACTTTTTTACTATTGTCTTCAATATCACCATCCTCGTTCGCATTGGCTAATGATTTAAGTTTTCTGTTTTCATTTTTCTTTTCCTTCAATTTTAATCTTGCTTCATCATCTAAATCACCGGTCGCTTTTTTTGGCAATTTAAGTTTTGGCATACCTGGTAAACCATAACTTGCAGCAAAAAGATCTAATGGTAATGTATCAATTTTAAAAACTGATTTATTTTTTTGAACGATAATACTTTTACAATACGAAATAAATGCCTTTTGACCAAGATATTTAAGTTCTGCGCTGTTAAAACATAAACTTTGGATTTGTGGTTGAATATTTTTCTTCTTGGATCCTTTGATATTTAGTTTTTTAACCTCTACTTTCTTTGCTTTTAATTGAGAGATGAACCCATCTTCTTCACTTGGCATTAACATCAGCATTGCCTTACCTTGACGTCCAAAACGTGCACAACGTCCAACACGATGGACATAAGTTGAGACATCCTCTGGACAGTCTAATTGTATAACCCAATCAATAGCGGGAAAGTCTAAACCACGTGCAACCACATCTGTAGCAAATAAGCAACAATTCTTACTTTGTGTAAACTTAAGAGATGTTTCCAATCTAGCTTTCTGTTTTTGACGACCATGCAATTTCATTAATGGAATACCAGGCTGCAATTTTCGGAAAACTTCGTATATGAAATGAACTTGTTTAGATGAACTCACAAAAACAAGAATTTTAGACTGTAAATGCGATTTTATGAAACTCCAAAGTAAACTCAACTTTTCATGTAGTGGAACAATCACATAACTTTGCTCTAAACTTTCAGGTAAAGATAACTCATCACCATCACTACCTCCATTGGCTAAGTTGGCATTAATGTATTTTGGCTCCACCATTGATAATCTGGCTAAATCTCCAACACTCTTATTTTGAGTTGCTGAAAAAAGCAATGATTGTCTATCTGCTGGCAATTGACCTAAAATGGCATCTAAGGTCTTTTTGAAACCCATATCTAAAATTCTATCAGCTTCATCTAAAACAAGCATTTGTAAGTTGTTTGTTTGTAGGGTTGCACTTTCATCCATATGTTGTAGTAATCTACCTGGTGTGCCTATTAAAATGTTAACACGTCCAATACGATCTTTTTCATATGCGAAGTCTTTACCACCAATAACTAACCCGGCACTTAATTGAGTAAACTTACCAATTTTTAGTAAAACTTCGTAGATTTGAACAGCTAATTCCCTAGTTGGGGTTATTATTAATGCTCCTAAACCATCCATATCACTCCAACTTTCAAAAATTAATTTTTCAATGACAGGCACAAGAAACGATAATGTTTTACCGGATCCTGTTTTTGCAGCTGCAAGAATATCATGCCCTTTAAGACATTCTGGAATTGCTAATTTTTGAATCTCAGTTAATTTTACAAAACCTGAATGATCCAAGCCTTTAAGAAGATCATCAGTTAATGGTAATTCTTTAAAATTGGTGAAAGTTTTATATTCCGCTGGTGTTAAATCTTGAACTTTTTGTTTGATTTCTTCAAGAGTAATTTTTTCTTTTTGATTCCTATTTTTCTTGTCTTGTCTAGACACGGTTTTTAATTTCTTAACCATAATTGGCTATGGTTTTACACTTTTCAAATAGAAATATTTTTGTAGTTTTCTAGCATAAGTTAGTTTACATCTTATAACTGAAAAAAAAAATAAAAATTTTTTTTATGAACTACTTTAAGCGCACAGCCTTACTTTTTGATCTATTTTCCTACATTAACTCATGAATGTTTTATCTTAACCAATAGTTTCATGAAATGCGTTTATTGTCTATAGAAATATATATGTACATATAGAAAAAAATTGCCGGCTATAAAAAACTTTAAAGCTTTCTAGCCATACTTTTCATTCTTTTGTTTAAGTTACCTTTTTCTTTTTCTTCTACTGCAGAGATACGTTTACCTAGGCTTGTATCTGAAAAATCAAAATCTGGCTGAACGATACAAAATGGATCATCTAATAGCATTTCCGCAGTTGGTCTTTTTGTTGCATCAATTTCAAAGCAACGTTTCAAAAAATCTTTACTACAAGTAGACATTTGATTTCGAATTTCTTTCTTGATTGGTGGTGTCCTTTTTTCTTTGCCAATTTTGTATAAAACACTTTCACCTTCGTATTTGCTCCATGGTCTCTCACCTGTAAACATTTCTAAAACAACACACCCAAGTGCCCAGATATCAACCTTTGCATTATATCCTATACCATTTGTATCATTAATAATTTCAGGAGCCATCCAAAAGATTGTACCTTGAAAATTTAATTTTGATTGTGAGGTATAAATATTTTTTGCTCTTTTACTAATACCGAAATCACTAATTTTCAAAATTCCATCAGGTTCTAGTAGTAAATTGTCAGCTTTCAAATCTCTATGTAAAATGCCTTTACAGTGGATATAATTTAAACCTTGTAATGCTTGTTCAGTTAAATATTTCACAACCTCTTCCTCAAATCTATCATATTTTCTTAATAAATGACCAATCGAACCACCAGACACATATTCTAAAAAAATACTATAGGTCGCTTCCTTAATTTCAAAACCTAAATATTGAACAATATTAATATGATCTAAATCTTTTAAGGAGTCAACTTCAGCCTTGAATGTATCAATTAAATTGTTGGTTTCTTTTTTATTTAAAAATTTATGATTGATACTCATTTGTTTAACAGCGATCAAATCACCTGTTGTAAGATTCATCGCAACGTAAACTCTACCAAATTTTCCAATACCTAATAGCTCACCCTTAATCCATGCAAATTCAACGAATTCTCCATTTTTTCCTCTTCTAGGTATAACCTTTTTATTTCTTGAATCAAGTTTAACTTCAACAACTTTTTGACCCCACATTTTTGTACTCTTTCTTCTTAACAATGAAGATTCGGATTTCGGTAAATATTTTTTGCTATTCAAGTTATTTAAATTTCCACTGGAAATGCGTGGTATATTATTTTTGGATTCAAAAAATTTCCTTTCAGTATTTCTTGTTGGTAATCTATATGAACCTCTTCTATTGGCTTCTTGTGCAATATTTCTAATACTTTTCATCCGACCTATACCTTGCCCATCATCGTACGAATCGTTAATAATCAAACTGTCCAAGTCTGCCTTGGGGAAAAAAACTTCCAAATTGTTATATAAAACTTCTGGTGGTGGTCTAATATCTAATGAACTTGTTAAAGAACTAGAAGTTGAATCAGTTGGTGAATTTTCATCAATACTTTTAGTTATGCTATTGAAATCATCAGTTGAATCAACGACACTAGATCCTTCGTCACTATCTAATTCATTAGTGGCAGCATTATATTTATCAAAGATTTTTTTACTTATATTAACTTTGTTTGGTGTCAATGCAGCATCGCCATTAGCATCAAAAGTTTCCAATTCTAAAATATCATCCAATTTCACACCTATATGACTAAGGGAATTATTTGTATCTAAATACTGTGATGAATCATTATCATTTTGATTTTCTTGTTTTGACGTTAGTTTTGCTTTCGGTTTTTTCTGAAATAATTCACAAATATCATTGTCATCTTCATCATCAGTATTATCATCATTACTGCTAGAGCTATTTACATTATGTTTCACAGTTGCATCAAGTGTATCTCCATGAATCGATAAACTTTTACTGCTTTTCATTGATCCGGTAGATTTAGGCTTCTTAGAAAACAATCCAAATTCATCATTTTCAGCACCATCATCCTCATCACTAGTTACATTTTCCCTATTGTCTAAATTATTTGAGGCAATGGCGCTTTGGTCACTAGAATCATCATCCGATTCCAAATTTGCAAATGAAACTTTATTTTCAGAAAATGGATCAACACTTACGCCACTACTTGAACTCATGGTACTAAAAATACTTCCTTGAGTATTTGACCTTTGTAAAGATCTTATGCTATTTGAAACCATTTTTTTCTTCGTTTGACTCCTACTAGATCTTGGAATAGATCCCAATACAAAAGGTTTCTCAACGTTTGCAATATGTTTATTCATTAAAGTTTGTGAATCAATGGAATTCGATGCAACCAAAGTTGATGGTGAACTTGAGACAGATGCGTTCGACACAGTTGCAGGAGATGTTGTGGGTAATGGCGGCGGTGGTGGTTGTCTTTGAGCAACTAATGTGTTAGTAAAAGGTGACGATCTTTTATTGTCAAAATCAACATGTGGTTTCTGTGGTGGAATAACTTTAAATGAATTTTTTGTCTTCTTATGTGAAGAATTATTTGAGCATGTTGAAGGTAATGATGATGGTGAAGTTTGAGATGTTGGTATTTGAGTCATTGTAATAATGGACTTTGAAGAAGGTCTTGAAAAAGTTGCATTTGTTAATTGTGATGGTGACGATGTTGCATTGCTTGAAGAACCCATACTTACTTTACTTGTTTTTCTTGATAAACTTGGGACTGCGGTAACATTATTATTACCATCTCCAGATAATGAAGAATGTGTAATTGACATAGCTCTAGTCAAAGATGGTTTTCGTTCAATCGAATCTTTGATATTCCAATAATCGACACCGGAATCTTTTCTAACGGAAATTAAATGTTGTGGCGTCGGCAGGTACCTATCAAAGCTTGAATCAGAATTAATAGAATTAGTATAAGAAGATGTTGTATATAATGAAGTTTCTTCCGTTCTATCTGGATGATGGGTTGAATTTTGAACATTATTATTGTTGTTGTTATGAAAATTTAATTTATTTGGCGATGAATTATTGTTATTATCGGATTGTTTAAATTTATCATCTGAAGTAACATAGAATGCTAGTGTGATATTATGTGTCACAGTTTGTAAAGTATCCCATATGGATTGCAATACTTTCCTATCTAATCTCCTTCCCAATTTATCCTTTGTTGACCCAATTTCAGTTATATAAAATTGGGGTTCAAATTTAGTTCTCAAAATATTTGAGACAAATGATGTAAATTTTGAAAATGTGTTCAATGTTGTTAAATCAATTAATTTATAATCAATAAAATTTAATGTAACTAAAAGAGTAACTTTTGCAATTTTATTTATTCTTGGTAAAAATTTTGAATTTACATCAATATCTTTAATATCATAAATGGGATTATCTTTTCTAGTTAATAATGCATTATTATTTGGTTCGTTTATCAATGCTTTATTGTCATGTTCAATTGTCGAAACATGATATTTTGAGGGTGGTGGATTCTTCAAAATAAATTCAAAATTTTGCTCATTTACGTCCTGTTTAGCAATATCATTGGAATTCATATTTTGATTAGCTATATTTGATTGCATGGCTGAGCCATGCATTTTCTGAGATTCATTTATAGTTGTGAAAGCTGATGCATTATTAAGCGATATAATTGACGTTGGAGTATAGGTTATTGTTGAAGATGATAGCCTCTTTTTAGTTTCGTTAACTGCTGAATGTAAATTTGATGTTGTAACAACAGGAATTGTTTGACCTGAAGGATTTGGCTTTTTACCAACTGGACCAATTTTTTCAAAACTTCCACTATGACCATCCCAATCGTCCCAACCGGATGATTTTTTTTTATTTGTTAGTGATTTACCAGAATTTACTTTTGAATATTTAATGGATTTTGAACCTAATTTAACAAATGATCTAACTTTCGATGATGTTGATGGTGAATCCATTGTAGTTGTGGTTGATGTATTTGTCGTTGATACTGCTGTTGAAACAGAGTTTGATGAAGTTATTGAATTCTTTGGGCCATTAAAAGAAATTGATGAATTTGGATGAGTTGATGTCACTGGAGTTGCACCAGCAGATATTGATGACTTACTTGGTATATAAACAGAACTTCTATTTGAATTTGAGTTGGAATTTGGATTTGAATTTGCGGAATCATTGCTTTTTGATGTCTTATGCAGAAATGGAAAAGTATTTGATGATGATGTAGATGCAGGTTGAGAAAATGGATAATTCGTGCTTTTAGAACTTTTGATACTTCCAGTTACTGAATTTAGTTCAGTAGTAACTATCTTATTTTTTACGGGCAAATTTGAAAAGGCAGTCTCTTCATTTAAATTTTTGATGGTATCCGTAGGCGATAACGTATTATTATTTTCATCGTTAAATAATGAAGAGGTTGAAATGGGATTTTCAGAATCTTCCAATAAAGATGCATGTTTTCTTGAGGAATATTTATTAATTGGAGAGTTATTATTATTTTCAGAAGATGTCTTTTTATTGTTAGATGATAAAACTGGAGATACACCATGGTATGAATATGAAGAATCAGAGCTTTGGGAAAAAGAATGAGAATGTGAGTTAGAACTACTTTTATTTGAAGTTTTATTACCCGTAAAAAATTTAAATAATGACTTTGGAGTTGTGATATCATGCAGAGAGTTCTTTGAAGATGACCTTTTATGAGAATGACTTTTTAATGGCAAATTATTGTTTTTCTGTAGAATACTGCTAGTCGTACTTGCACGTGAATGAACACTATTGCTTCTACTTAAATTATAGGTATTTAAATTTGTTTGAGATTTTGAAGGCTGGAATTGTAAAGTTGATGAAGTATTTGAGATTTTTTTAATAGGTTGATTACTGTAACTATCAGTAGTTAGTTCGTTCTGATTTGAAGGAGTTGGTAACGGTAATGAAATCGGATCTAATTGTAACGGAGTTGGCATTATTGGTTTTAGTTTTTGTTTAGAAATGAAAGTGTTAGACATTGGGGGTATTTTAGAGTTTAACGACGATTGTTGATTTAAATTATTATTAGTGGTATTATTAGTATTATTATTAGTAGTAGTAGTATTATTATTATTATTATTATTATTATTATTATTATTATTATTATTATTATTATTATTATTATTGCCAATTGGTAAAGATTGTGACATTTTAGGATCCTTTTCAATACCCAAACCAATTGTATATCCTGGTTTTTCTGGTGATATTGAATTTGTTGGATCAGATACAATACGTTGATTTAATTCATTTATTGGTACATTTCTGTTTGCAATCATATTTTCAAAAGAGAAATGATCAAACATTCCTTCACTCCATTCATTATCTTCAATTTCTTGGTTATTTTGCTCAACTATTGTACCGGGTATAGAATTATGATTGGAATCTTGTTCATCTATTAAAGTTAAAGATTTTCTAGAAATTGTTGAAGATAAATTTGAATAGACTGAAAATCGTTTGTTTTCATCATTTGAAACATTTGATAAAATCGGACTAAGATTAAATGATGAAGAAGATGATGATAGTTTTCTTGGTAAAGTTGGTGTTGAAGTTGAAGATATTTGGTTTGATTTAGGTACTTTTTTAGTTTTCTTATCATTATGAGCAGCGTGGAACAGTAAAGTCATTTTATTACTAACTTCACCATATAAAGGACTACCATGTAAAAATGGATTTCTTGATGATGGTTGTAATTTATTCTTATTCTTTTTTTTCATTGGGGTTTTAGGGTTTTTTAATTTTAAGTTAGCACTTTCATTTGAAACGGTTGATGACGATGGCGATACTGATGCCGTTGAAATAGATGACTTTTGAGGCGACACTGTACCTTGAATTTTAGGTACATCCAAGTACTGTCGTTGCTGTTGTTGGTGTTTCTGTTGCTGTGATAACTGTTGATGTTGAGCATTTAAAGAATTTGAAGATGAAGACGAATTTAAATCTGTGTTTATAGTTAAGGAGAATTTATTAGATTGAGATGGTGGGGGTGGAGGTGGTGAGACGTGGGGTAGCGGCGGAAGCATTGTCACCGTCCGACAATCTAAATGTAACTGAACGTTTAAAAGAATATTAATATAGATTAATCAAAGAAAATTAGAAATATAATAAAAATTGCTATAAATAGGATAAAAAGTGTTGAAAAACGAAAATCTACATTCATGTTATGCTGTGCAATAAAAACAAGAAATTACAAAATTATTTTTGTATTGAATAAAATAAATAATGTTTAGTTACAAAGTCTATTAATTATCATCAAAAATAATTATAAAAGAGTGTACATATATACAAGCATATAGTTAGAGAGATTGAGATGAATGTAGGATGAGCAAATATTAAGAAATAATGTATATAATTTAATTAATCGAAAGATCACTAATTCTAACAACTGTTAAATCATGTTTACTTAAAGCATGTTTAATATGTCTATCTCTTTTCTTTGTAGTTTCTTTAATAGTCATTGGTTTTTTAGTCTTTTCAAGAACGACACCTTTGACAGTTACTTGATTTGAATCTATACCATCCTTTAAATGATAAGTAAAATTTCTTGAACCTAAAGTATCAACTTTAGTAAATGAAATAACATCGCCGACTTCAGCTGAATGCATAGAGAAAGGAAGATTAACTATATCACCTTTGGTAACAAGATATGATCTATTGTGAACTTTAATTGTAGCGTACAAGTTTTGTTCAAATTTGAGCGGGAGAAGAGATTCTGCGGTTTTCTTCGTAATAGAAGCAGTTGCGGATGCACCGGTAGATAAATATCTTCTAAACATTGTGTTTAGGTTTTGTATTTATAAGATTTATACACAACAAATATTAAATAAATTTAAAATTCTAAAAATTATACTTGTAATTATTCTTGTTTAATCATGTCTTTGTCTTTTTCTGTGTCTGTGTCTTTCTTCTCTTTGAGTGAACGCATAAATTTTTTTCTTTGCGCGAGCATATGAGAAAAAAGGACGATCGTCCCTGGAATATAAGAGATAAGTGTTAAACAAAGGAAGAGAGCATAACCGACATGAATTGTAGAATTTCTTAATAATGCACAACCAATTGCACAATAAATCATATAACATTCACTTGAGATACCTAATGGATATAAAACAAGGAAGCCATTATATCTAAGCCAAAGAAGGAGAGGGGAAACTTTTGGTGCGGAATAACCAGGTGCAGGTGTTTGTTGTGACATTAAATGATTTGCATAATAGTAATATCTAATAACTTCAGTAACGCCCCATGCAAAATGTACTGTTAAATATGCAATAGAATAATTACCACTAGATTCTGGATAAACAGTCCAAATACCTAAAACAACGAGTAATCTTGAAGAAACTTGCATTAAGGTAGTCATAAATGGTGATTTAACAATACCAGTTGCAGCATTATAAATTTCAATAATTGCAAAACATTGAATAACGGTTGTCCAAATACGTGTAAGTCTGAAAACAGTATGCATATCACCATCAAATACAATATAAGTAGCAAAGACATTAAGGAAAACAAATGACCAGAGACAACCAGAGAGAAGATTGTAACCAATTAACCACATTGGTGGTTCTTTATGGTCCTTCTGTTTGACAGATGTCGTTTTCTGTTCAGCCATATTTGTTGCTCGTTAATTGATTTATGAAAAATGATTAAAAAGATAAGTTAAAATAAGATGATCCATAAATTTAGATAAAATTTAGACTAATTGTAGATGATATTTATGTACATATCCTCATATCATCTAAAATTTCATCTTAAGAGATGACGGATGAGGGATTGATATTTTTCTATTTGGAAAATTACGTCGATCGACCAATACAAAAATAGAAATCATTACGTCACTCTCCATATTAAAGCCAGTCCTATATCCGTATATCCCTATATATGCATCCCTCTATCTATATCTCTATTTATATATATATAGATATATAAATATGTATGTATATGTGTGCATGTCAAATATATTATTAAATTGATAAAATCGGTTATTTTACTTTAATTGCTCTTTTTTTTCTCATCTGGTTTATTTTCCAAACTAGGTTACTAGATTTTATTCACTCTGTATTATTCTTCTTCCTCTTCTTCTTTTACTTCTTCTTCTTTGTATCATCTTTCTTATCATTTTTTCTCTAATAGTTATCTGCTCGGACTTAATTTTATCCGTTCATTGCGTATTGTCATGTCATCAGATAATAATATACTATATTCAGAAAATGTTACTAAGCCACAATGTAATTCAAATACAGATAGTTTAGCTCCATTATCTCCAACATGTTCAACCTATAATCCGAGAACTCCAAATCGGTTTTATTCATCAAATGCAATTGATTTAATGGAAAAGGAACAAGAAGGAATTGTACTGAAATTAATGAATGAAATTAATATTTTAAGAGAAGAAAATAAGGCCTTGAAAAATATAATTAAATCAAACAGTTCTTCTTATTTTTCATCTTCACCAGCTTCAATTTCTTATAATTTTACAAATTCAAGTTCAGATTACAATCCATTAAATTATTTGTCTCCTGTGACATCTAGTTCTTCTATTTCAACTCAAAATTATTTATCTCAAAGACGAGCAACTATTTCAACTCCAACAAATATGAAACGAATTCCTGCAAGTTTTTCAAATTCAAATTCAAATTCTAGTTCAAATTCAAATATATCGACCCCTTTAAATAGATCGAGATCTAACTCATTTTCTTTAATATCTTTAAAATCTCCAATTAATTCAAATTTAGATCATTCATATTTTGATACTGAAATTTTTATAAAAAATAAAAGAGGTGGTCATTTGTCTAAAAATCATTTACAAATAGCTCCTCATATTCCTTCATTACCTTTAAATAATTTTAAAAAATCTCATAGACATTCAGTTTCTGATAATTACATTTATGATCAGGACACTCAGTTTAGAAATATGCATTCCACTCCATCAATAGCAGTGCCTTCATCTTCTTCTTCATCCTCAAAATCAAATTTTAATGATTCAAAAAATAATAATGAGTCCTCTAATTTGAATAAAAATGTGGTAAGTCCAGGTTTGCTAATTACTCAAAAAAGATAATCAACCATATAGATTGCTATTTATTCTTTCATTTTACAAGCTAATTATTAATTGATTGAATTTAGTTTTTATTTACATTGTTCCTTTTCTAAAAACAAATAAATATACTTAAACTATATAAATATACCCCCTTAATTTTCTTTTACTCTCATTCTATATAAAATATTATTCTAGTTTTAATCGTTTTTTTTTAAAAACAAAAGAAAAAAAAATTGATGAACATGTGTGTAACATGCTGAAACTCCCAATTAGGAAACTATATGATATCCCTCTAATAACTACTTTTTTTTACAATATATTATTGTCCCATTTATTTATTATTTCTTATAACTATTTCTTATTATTCTATTCTTTATTATTTTTTTTTAATGTTAACAATATTTGCTTAAGTTTAAAGTAGTTTAGCTTTGAAATCAGCCATTTGCTAAATAATGAAGTTACCTGATACTATTGCATTTATAATTTTAATAACAATTTTAACAGCATCATTTGCTTTATCAGTCCCGTATACATCGTCTGATAATCCAAATGGTATAGCAATTGATATTAATGGTTTAAATAAGCTTTCAAATAGCACATCTAGTAATATTTCATATGATATTTCAGATGATATTTCAATGTTGAAAGCAGAGCAACCATTTCCTGCTTGGTTAACAGATTTTACTGGTTTGCATGATTGGCCAGATAGAAATCCACCTTACATACCATTAGATTTTATTGATTTTAATAAAATTCCTGATATTCCATTAAGAAAATTAGGTAACTGTCCATTAATTAGAACACAGTGTTCATTTGATTGTTTTAAATGTGTAAGTTATGATGATGTTTATACATGTCCAAAATTATCACAAACTTTTGATGATGGACCAACAAAATATACACTAAAATTATTAAATTATTTAGAAAATAAAACAACTTTTTTTACCTTAGGCCTAAATGTTGTTAAATTACCTGAAATTTATAAAGAAATTAAAAGAAAAGGTCATTTAATTGGTACTCATACTTGGTCACATAAATTTTTACCGTCTTTAACAAATGAAGAAATTATTGCACAATTTGAATGGTCAATTTGGGCAATGAATGCAACAGGTAATCATTTACCAAGATGGTATAGACCTCCATATGGTGGAATTGATGATAGAGTTAGAAGTATTGCAAGGATGTTTGGTATGCAAGCAGTTTTATGGGATCATGATTCTTTTGATTGGCAAATGGAAATTATACCACCAGAAAGAACTAGTAATCAAATTTTAAATGATATTTATAGATGGAAATATCAAGGAAAAGGGGGACTCATTTTAGAACATGATGTTTATAAATCAACAAGCGATTTAAGTCTTGAAATTAATGAAATTATTGGACCTGATCAATTAACTGTTGCTCAATGTGTTAATGGTTTAGATTATGTAAAAGAATTTTAATTTTAAAATTTAGTAAAAATATTTTTAGTTATATATTATTAGACATCATATTTTTTAAACATTAATACATATATATATATATATATATATAAAAATTTCTTTGATAATAAAATGCAATTTTAATTTTAAAATAAAATAGATAAGAGAAAAAATATCTAGTTTAAATTAATACATGAATTTTTCTTTTATCTTTTTTATTTTGGGTTTCTGTTAAATTTATCAAAAATATGCAATATGATAATAATATACCAATATGCCAATATAAACTTAAAAATCCTTGTTTAGTTATTTATATTTTTCTTAGTTACTGCAAAAAATTTTTGTGAATTCACTGATTTTTCCAAGTTAAATTAAATCTACCTTCAGGGACGACATAATTTTCTAATTTTTCTATAACTTCTTCAGGAGTTGAAGCAATTTGTAAAATTTTACCATTATTTTCTGAGATGAAACCTGAGTTAATTGCTTTATTAATGAAAATAATTAACTCATCATAAAATCCATTCAGATTAAATAAAATAATTGGCTTTTTATGAATACCTAATTGAGACCAAGTTGTAATTTCAAATAATTCTTCTAAAGTACCAAAACCACCAGGCATTGCAACAAATGCATCAGCTTCTTGACCCATTAATTTTTTTCTTGTATGCATATCAGAAACAATTGTTGTTTTACCATATGATTCATCTAATGGAGTTTCACCTTTATGATTATCAACATTTAATTTAATATCTTGATTAATTTTATCAATTTCTTCAGTTGAAACACGTTCTTTTGAAACTAATGCATCAGGTATAATACCATGAACATAAACGTTATTTGATGCAACTGCTTTTGCAATTGCACCCATTAAACCTGTTGTACCACCACCATAAACTAAACCATAATTTTTTTCTGACATTAAATTACCTAATGTTGTTGCACTATTTGCAAAATCTGTTGATTTACCGAATGATGAACCACAAAAAACACAAATTGTCTTTGCAGGTGATGATGAAATTGTTTGACTTGTCATTTTAAAAGTTAATTTATTTTCTTTCTTTTCAGGGATTTGTTTCTCGTTATTAATTAATTAAAGAAAATAAGGAGAATGAAGGAGTAAAAAAGGATCAAAAGTTTTAAGAGGAAGAGAAGAAGTGAAATTTTTGAAAAAGAAGGCAAAATAGGAGGATTTTATTCTTCAAACAAATGATGAAAAGATAAGAACGAGTTTATGATTAGAAAATGATCATTTATAATAATAATATTAATATAGATTGTATCTGTATTGTTTTCTATTGACAATTTCCGATTCCAGCTATTAATTAGTTAAGGTCTTCTGTGGATGTGTGATGTGTGATGCTATTTGCCGCGGTTAAATATGTCAAATCCGCGGCTAGATTTTTTTTATTTTTTACCTCTGTACACCACAGATCAAATTTTGAAAATTTGAAAAAAATGAAAAAAATGAAAAATTTAAAAAAAAATTTTATAATCAATTAATTTTCAAATGAAATATAATACTAACAATCAAAGATTCCTTTTAAGAAGACTTTTAATTTGTTTTCCTTTATTCTTATTCTAATTATCAAACAAAACTCAACAATGGACATTGCTAGACCAGTGGGTTCTGAAATTACCCATGTTGATTTTGGTATTCTTTCAGCAGATGAAATTAGAAAATTATCTGCAAAACAAATTACAAATCCAACTGTTTTTGATAATCTAGGTCACCCAATATCTGGTGGTCTTTATGATCCTTGTCTTGGTGCTTTTCTGAAAAATCTATGTGCAACTTGTGGTTTAAGTGATATTTATTGTCCTGGTCATCAAGGTCATATTGAATTACCAGTTCCTGTTTACAATCCATTATTTTTTAATCAACTTTATATGTTTTTAAGGACTTCATGTCTTTATTGTAATCATTTTAAATTACATTCAAATGAAGTTCATAAATTTGAATGTAAATTAAAATTATTACAATACGGTTTAATTTTAGAATCAAATGAAATTGATAAAATTATTGTTGATTCAGATGAATTAGATGAAGCTATTGAAAAAGATCAAGATGAATTAGATAAAGAACAAAGTGAAAATTTATCATTATCATCTTCAAGGTTATTACGTGAAAAAAGAGAATTATTTGTCTATAAATCAATTAATAATGCAATTAAAGATGGTAAAACAACTAATTCAGGTGTTTTCACTGCAACTGTTGGTGAAACAAGAAAAGATTTAATTACTGATTTTTATTCAAAAATTTTAGGTAAAAAGAAATGTGAAAATTGTGGTTTATTTTCCTCGACTTTCCGTAAAGATGGTTTTTCAAAAATTTTTGAAAATGCTTTAAAAGATAAAGAATCGACTAATAATAGAATTAAATTAGGTTCAATTAAAGATAAAAAATCTTTTATTCATTTACCTCCAAAAAATGGTTCAAAATATGTTTTATCAACTGAAGTTAGATCAATTATGAGAGCACTATTTGATACAGAATCTTCAATTATTAATTATTTATTTCATTCAAAACCTTTATCATCACAAAAATTAACTGCTGATATGTTTTTCATTCATGCATTAGTTGTTCCAGCAACAAGATTTAGATTACCATCAAAATTAGGTGATGAAATTCATGAAAATTCTCAAAATGAATTATTATCAAAAATCTTAAATACTTCTTTACTTATTAGAGATTTAAATGACCAATTTGTTAATTTAACAAAAGATTTATCAATTGATGAAAAGAAAATTATTTTTAATAGATTAATGAATGCATTTGTTACTTTACAAAATGATGTTAATGGTTTTATTGATTCAACAAAAAATCAAAATATTAATACAAAAACTCCAACTCCAGGTATTAAACAAGCTTTAGAAAAGAAAGAAGGTTTATTTAGAAAACATATGATGGGTAAAAGAGTTAATTATGCTGCAAGATCTGTTATTTCACCTGATCCAATGTTAGAAACAAATCAAATTGGTGTTCCACCTGTTTTCGCTGTAAAATTAACTTATCCTGAACCAGTTACTTCATATAATGTATCAGAATTAAGACAAGCTGTCATTAATGGTCCTGATAAATGGCCAGGTGCAACTCAAGTTCAAAATGAAGATGGTTCATTAATTTCTTTAATTGGTATGTCATTAGAACAAAGAAAATCAATTGCTTCTCAATTAATGACTCCAACTTCTGGTTATAATGTTTTAAATAAAAAAGTTCATAGACATATTAAAAATAATGATGTTGTTTTAATGAATAGACAACCAACTTTACATAAAGCTTCAATGATGGGTCATAAAGTTAGAGTTTTACCAGGTGAAAAAACTTTAAGATTACATTATGCAAATACTGGTGCTTATAATGCCGATTTTGATGGTGATGAAATGAATATGCATTTCCCTCAAAATGAAAATGCAAGAGCTGAAGCTTTTAATTTAGCAAATACTGATTCTCAATACTTAACTCCAACATCTGGTTCTCCAGTTAGAGGTTTAATTCAAGATCATATTTCAGCTGGTGTTTGGTTAACTAATAAAGATACTTTCTTTACAAGAGAAAAATATCAAGAATTAATTTATTCATGTATTCGTCCTGAAGATGGACATTCATCAAGTTCAAAAATTATTACTTTACCACCAACAATTTTTAAACCTGTTCCTTTATGGACTGGTAAACAAATTATCTCAACTATTTTACTTAATATTAAACCTCAAGATACGCCTGGTATTAATTTAAAATCATCTAATAAAATTAAAAATGATTATTGGGGTAATGGTTCTAAAGAAAATGAAGTTTTATTTAAAAATGGTGAATTATTATGTGGTATTTTAGATAAATCTCAATATGGTGCATCTAAATATGGTATCATTCATTCATTACATGAAGTTTATGGACCTGATGTTGCTGGTAAAGCATTATCTGTTTTAGGTAGATTATTTACAACTTATATTATGATGATTGGTTTTACTTGTGGTATGGATGATTTAAGATTAACTGATGAAGGTAATAAATGGAGAAATGATATTTTAAAAGAATCTGTTGATACTGGTAGAATTGCAGCTGCAGAAGTTACTAATTTAGCTGCAGATACTAAAGTTAATGATCCTGAATTCAAAAAAAGATTAGAAGAAATTTTAAGAGATGATAGTAAATTGGCAATTCTTGATGCAGTTACAATGTCAAAAGTTAACGCAATTACAAGTAAAGTTGTTTCAACTTGTGTTCCGAATGGTACAATGAAGAGATTTCCATATAATTCAATGCAAGCAATGGCATTATCTGGTGCTAAGGGTTCAAATGTTAATGTCTCTCAAATTATGTGTTTATTAGGTCAACAAGCTTTAGAAGGTAGAAGGGTGCCAGTTATGGTTTCAGGTAAAACTTTACCATGTTTTAAACCTTATGAAACAGATGCGAGAGCAGGTGGTTATGTTAAAAATCGTTTTTATTCTGGTATTAGACCACAAGAATATTATTTCCATTGTATGGCAGGTAGAGAAGGTTTAATTGATACTGCTGTTAAAACTGCTAATTCAGGTTATTTACAACGTTGTTTAACAAAACAATTAGAAGGTGCAACTATTAATTATGATAATACTGTTAGAAATTCGGATGGTACAATGATTCAATTTATGTATGGTGGTGATTCAGTTGATGTTACTAAAGAATCTCATTTATATGAATTTAAATTTTTTGTTGATAATTATAATTCATTATTACAACGTTATAGTCCATCAAATGTTGATAATTTAGATGCTGAAACTGCAATCCATTATAATAAAAAGTCTAAGAAATATTTAAAGAAACGAGGTAATATCCCTCATTATGCTGAAACTAATAAATATGATCCAACTATTTCCGTTTATAATCCTGCAAGATATTTAGGTTCAGTCTCTGATAAATTTGAAGAAAAATTAGAAAAATTCATTGAATCAAATGAAGATTTATTTGTTTCAAGTAAAGAAGCCAAAACTAATGGTGGTTTAACTTCAAAGAAATTTAAAGCTTTAATGCAATTGAAATATATGAGATCATTAATTAATCCTGGTGAAGCTGTTGGTATTATTGCATCACAATCTGTTGGTGAACCTTCAACTCAAATGACTTTAAATACTTTCCATTTTGCCGGTCATGGTGCTGCGAATGTCACTTTAGGTATTCCACGTTTAAGAGAAATTGTTATGACTGCATCTGCATCTATTAAAACTCCTCAAATGACATTACCAATTTTAGATGATGTTGATGATGAATCTGCTGATGCTTTCTGCAAATCTATCACAAAAATTAGATTTTCTGAATTTATTGATGATGTTAGTGTTGTTGAAACAACTGCTGATGTTAGTGCTGGTATTAATGCGACAAGATCTTATGAAATTAAAATTAAGTTTTTCGATTCAAGTGATTATCAAGAAGAATATGATGTTACTAAAGAAGAATTAGAAACGACAGTTAGAAAACAATTTATTTCTCAATTAGAATCTGTTATTGTTAAAGAATTAAGAAAACAACAAATTAAGAATGCTGCTTCTATGCCAGATATTGGTGTTGCTGTTGCAAAAACTAAAGCAACAAGTACTGTTGCAAGTGATGAAGGTACTGATGAAAAGAGTCGAACCAAACAAGCAGTTTCTTATGAAGAACCAGATGATGAAGAATTAGAAGCAATGAAAGAAGCTGAAAAGAGTGATGAAGATTTAATTGATGCATCTGCTTCAGAATCAGAATCTAGTGATGATGAATCTGAAACTGAAGATAATTCTAATGAAACTAAAATACAAATGGATTCAAATAAAGAAACAATTGTTGGTAAAAAGAGTTTATCCAAATTAGCCAAAGTTAGACAACATGAAGTTATTATTGGTCATACATTTGTTACTGAATATGATTTCGATGACGAATATGGTTCTTGGTGTGAATTCAAACTTGAATTATCTGCTGATACTCAAAAATTACTTATGGTTAACATTGTTGAGGATGTTTGTAATAAGTGTGTTGTTCGTGAAGTTAAAAATATTGGTCGTTGTTTACACCCAAGTGCTGAACAAGGTGTTCGTCAATTGGTTACTGAAGGTGTTAATTTCCAAGAAATGTGGGAACATGATTCTTTTATTAATGTTAATAACATTAGAGCTAATGATGTTGCTGCTGTTTTAAATGTTTATGGTGTCGAAGCTGCTAGAAATACAATCGTCAATGAAATTAATCGTGTTTTCGGTACCTACGCTATTAGTGTCAGTTCGAGACATTTAGATTTAATTGCAGATTACATGACAAGAGAAGGTACATATTTAGCATTTAATAGACAAGGTATTGATTCATGTACTTCTTCATTTATGAAGATGTCATACGAAACAACTTGTCAATTCTTAACTAAAGCTGTTTTGAACTCTGATAGAGAAGATTTGAAATCTCCAAGTGCTAGAATTGTTATGGGTAAACTTAATCTTGCAGGTACTGGTTCCTTTGATCTTTTATCCAAGATGCCTTCTGCATCAATTAATTAGTGTATGTTTCTACATTTATTAGTTTTTATATTCTTCCACTTCCATTTGTTTGTTAATTAGATTTGTATTTTGTATATAAAAAAGAGAATTCGAGTTTTATTATAGGAAATTTATATGAGGTATCAAGAAAATGAAAACTAAACTGAGAACTGAGAACAGTGAAAATCCACACCACACTGGAAATCGCGGCGGTGGAATTTTGCACCTTTTTTTTTTGTTCCAAGTCTTGCAATAATGAATTATGAGTTTGAAGATGTATCTATTTCTCTAAATTGATTGTTATAGAGCCAACGATTGGGCTTACAATTATTAGTTGGAATTAACGGATAGAGATATAATGTTTGGTTCCGCATCTCAGAAACCAAGTGGTTTCTCCTTTGGTGCTTCAAACAACGCCCCAGTAAACAATATCTCAACCCCTTCTTTCAATTTTTCTTCAAACAATAACAACACTTTAAGCAAACCATCTGGATTTTCTTTTGGTAGTACAACTGCCACTCAAAATAATATGTTTTCTAACAATACTTCATCTGCAAATGTTTCACAATTGGGTGGACCTACGATAAATCCAACAACCCAACCGACAAATACTGGACTAACTGCTGGTGGAAATTCAGGTTTTAGTTTTGGAAAAAGCCAATCAAATCCTACTGGTCTATCTCTCAATACAACGTCAAAACCATCACTGTTTGGTAACAGTTTTAATACTCCATCATTTGGAAATCAAACTGAAGGTTTTGGATTTGGTCAACAGCAACAACAACAGCAACAGCAAATTGCAAACCCATCTCCATATGGCGTAGATTTTGCAAAATTTTCAACAACTGAAATGCCTGCATCATTGACTTCAGCATCAGCTGATACTTCCAAATTGAAGAGAAGAAGAAGAAGCTCCGTTTCGTCGTCAAATGAAAATCCGAAGAATGATTCACTAGTTGGCCGTATAATTGATACTTTCAAAACACCAAGTAAATATTCAATTGAAGATGTTCGTGGTTTGTTTACATCAACCAAAAATATAACTAATAACAGGACTCCAAATGATAAAGCTAATGTAGAATTAAATAAATATTCATCTGCGGTTGTAAATATTGGAAGAACTCCAGTTATGAAGAGTGAATATAGAAGATTGATTATTAGAAGCTCTAAAGATGCATATACGAAATATGATGAAATTGACCCAAATAATGTGATTTTATCAAAACGTAAAAACTTTCCATCCAATATAATAGAAACAAAATCAAAACCAGAAATTTCCAAAAATGTCATTGATTCTCTCAAGCCTCCATCTAAACGTGTTAAAAAAGACAAAAACGAAGATACTACTAATCTTAATACAACTAAAAATGAACTAACATTCTCTAAACCACTTTCTGAGCAACTAGATATATCAAAGGATGTTATTTCTGATTTGGCCAACAAGACAAAGCAAGCCGAATCCGAATATTGGTGTACACCCTCAACTGAGGGCCTCTCAGCATTGTCATCATTAGATTTAACACATGTTGAAAATTTTTCAGTTGGTAGAAAGGGTTACGGTAATCTTATGTTCAAATATCCAGTTGATTTAACAGCATTTGAAGGTAACTGGGATCAATTACTTGGTAAAACAATTATTTTTCAAAGGCGTACGTTACAGGTTTATCCTGATGAAAGTAATAAACCAAATGAGGGAAATGGTCTAAATGTCCCAGCAGTTGTCACTCTGGAAAATGTATTCCCACGTAACTATAATACATTAGATCCAAATTTAGAACTATTAGAACGCCACATTCAAAGATTGAAATCTACGCGTGGTATGAAATTTATTAGTTTTGATCCAATTAACGGTAATTATGTTTTTGAAGTTGAACATTTTTCAATTTGGGGTATTGTTGATGAAGATGATGATGATCCAGAAATAGTTGCAAGATGGCAAAAACAGCAGGAACTAGAATACAACAATGAAAAAAGACGTAATGAACTACAAATTAATGCATTAGAAAAAATTGCAGGTTATGGACAACCAGGTGATAATTGGAAAAGACAGAAACCAGATTTTGGTGTCACCAGCCCAGGTGTTTTTGAAATTGATGATAAGGCCGAAGAAGATAAAGGTTTATTATTAGCGCAGGAGAACTTCGATAATGATAGTATTGTTGATGCTTCTGTACCGTCTGGATTAGAGAACAATGAGAGAATACTGGATGAAATCAATGAATCAGATAAAAAGTTAGCTATAATTAATGCAAATTCAGAGGCCATTGATGAACTTGTTGAAATTCGTGCTTATGAGCCAGAAGTCAAGGATATAAACATGCAATTTCTTAATTCAAAAACAGAATTACCATTAAGTGAAAATTGGGATGAACAACTAAGATTATCTAGCGGTTTTTTCTCTGTCTTTAACAAAAATTTGAATCCATCATATAATGTGACACTTGATCCACAAAATGTTGGTCAATTAATTTTTGGTAATAAAGATACATCAGAATTACCCAAAGCTATTGCTGAAGCACCAGTTAGCTTTGAAAATATTGATAATTACAGAAAATGTTTACAGACTGAAATATTTGACAAAAAATTTAATTTAAGATCAAACGGTTTACCTCTGATTTCACTGGATGACAAAATTAATTTGAAAACTCCTTTATTAAGTTTTGAAAATTCCAATGATTATACATCTTGGGAATTGTTATCCATTCTCTATGATGATAACTATTTAAAAACATTTTTAAGCGAATCACTTACAGCATATACTTCCAGTTCATCACCAAAAATGAAATATATTTTAGATCTTAAAAGAAGAGAACTATTATGTTGCTTTTTTCAAAGAATAATAACAATGCACATGGAGCAAAACAGTTTTGAAGCTCCTTCTTTACCAAGAGACAACGTTGATAAGATTTATCATTTTTTGTGCATTGACAAATTAGCAGATGCAATTCAATATGCAGTAAATACTAGGAACAATCATTTGGCTGTTTTGTTAACGATGCTTGACTCTAACGACGCTACTACTCAAAAATTAGCTACATCCCAATTAGATGAATGGTCAACTGGTAAATTAGACTTTATTCCATCTGGTGTCTTGAAAGTGTATAAGTTATTGACAGGGGATATTTTAAGTAAAAAATACATCAATCATCTTGATGGTTTAACATGGCCAGTTGTGTTGTATTTGCTTATTAAATATGGTGAATCTAACCAACCGTTAAAGAAAACAGTAGGCCAATTTATTGAATATGCTGAAAATATTGGTATTTTCGATAATCCAATTTACCAGACATATTATGCGTTATTAAAGATTTTTAACGAGGAATATGAAGTTGTTTTTAAATTTGATGTTGAATTCCAATTTTTATTAATGAAACATTTGAAACCTAGTATACAGTTTACATCTGATGAATTTGACGATGTTGCCACAAAATTCAGCAAAAAGTTGGAGAAAAGGGGATTAGTTGAAGAAGCGTCATTTGTTTTAGAACATTTAATTGATGATACAGAAAATGAACTATTAATCACAGAATTGTTTAATAATAATGTTTCTGAGTTTAACTTTTTGAATGATGATTTAAAATTAAAGAAATTACACAATACTTTAGGTGTACCATATTCATTATTACATCAATCCAGATCAGTTGAGTTCAGTAAATTGAAAGAGTACTACAAAAGTACATTAGAATTGATTTTGGCAGACAAATTAGGTGATGCACATAACTTATTGTTGGAACATGTCGCTCCAGATATAATAATTGGTAATGTCCCTAAAGAATTGAACAAGCTAGCTAATTTAATTGAAGAGTTTTCTACACTAAGTAGTTTTAAAATAGGGGCGGATATTTACGGTGAGTATATTACGGCCATTGAGATTTCACTGAAAATTGATTACAATGATGTCGATTATAAACAAAAATGTGATGAATTAAACACTATTGTTGATAGTATCATAGATGCTATCCCATCACTAGTTGAATTTAATACTAAAGTAAAGATTGCAAAAACTCTTATGTTAAAAAAATTAATTTCTATTGCATTTAAAGAGGGATTAAAGTGTGATTCTCAAAAATTACTCCATTTACAATTACCTGAAAGTGAAAGAAATTATCTAGAAGCTAAATATGATGAGGATTCAAATAATAAAATGATTACGAATTAGATTTTGTTAATGTGTAGTAATATATATAGTGTTTTTAATTTATTTAAACAAATTACTGCGATAATCAATAGAATGTATGGTAAGGCTAAATAGGTTACACAAAATAAACCGAAATTCATCAGAGCAATGGATGCAAAAGTTAGCTGATGTAAGTATGAAACTCAAGTATGGAGCATTAGATGGATTTACTTGTAGATGCAAAATTTATTGCACAGTTTCCATAATCAAGCATAATAAATGTGATCAGCTTATAATAGCTAAAAATGCAAAATGTAGCAAGCAAAGCCTTTAATCTTCAAAACAAAACATTAATCCCATATTCCACATTCTTATTGTTTAATTTTAAGCACAAATTGTACTTGAATACAATTAATGAGGCTCGTCAAAACCTTCAATTTCATCCCTCAACGATTCAACGACTTGTAAAATTGCATCTGACGCAGGGCTTTCTGGATAAAGATCAAAGAAACATTCACCATTATCACAAGCTTTTCCTATTCGTGGATCTAAAGGTACACTTCCCAAAAACTTTATGTTTAATTCATTAGCTAATTGTTCGCCACCACCAGTTGTTGGTTTAAAAATTTTAGATTCACCACCACAACCGGGGCAAACAAACCCTGACATATTTTCCACTAATCCTAAAATTTTTATACCTGCTTTTTTACAAAAATCTATTTCTTTTCTAACATCTAATAAAGCAACTTCTTGTGGTGTTGTAACAATTAATGCACCATCAATACCAACTTGTTTCATATAATTGGTAACGCTTAAGTGCTCATCTGTTGTTCCAGGAGGTGTATCAATAATTAAATAATCTAAATTTCCCCAATCAACATCTTTTAAGAATTGCTTAATTAAAGCAGTTTTTTTTGAACCTCTCCAAATGATGGCAGAATCTTCAGAAGGTAACATAAATTGAATTGACATCATTCCTAAATTATCAGCAATATAGATTGGAGACCAACCAGAATTAGAAGCATGGATTGATTCATTATTTGAAGCACCTAACATTTTGGGTAATGAAGGACCACAAATATCTAGGTCCATTGCACCTATTTCTAAATCATCGTCAGAAGCTAATGCCCAACATAACATCGAGGTAAAAGTTGATTTTCCAACACCACCTTTACCTGATAATACCAGTAATTTATGCTTAATATTAGATAATCTTGCAGAGATAATAGGAATATCCGGATCTGGTCCTTTTGGTAATGAAGTACAAATATCTTTGTTTTCACAAGTCTGACAAGCTTCAGCTTGACCTGCAGTAGATGATTGTGGACCAGGACAATGTTCTGGCTCTGGCGCATTCATATCTGAGAGCTTCTGGTCCGGTGGAGGTGTCTGCAAAGATGACATCTCTAGAATGCTCCTATATATTGTTGTTAAAATAGAAAACTATAGTTAAATTTGATGAAGAAACTAATTCTATGCAGGATGACAAATGGATTTAAACCAGAAGGAAACTCGGAATAGAAAAAGAAAGGGAAAAACGGTTATTTTCATGTTGTGGTCGATCGACGCCGATATGAAAAATAACCAATAAACATAAGATGAGATATTGCATATTGCATGTGGCATACAAATTAATTACTAGCATATATGTATATATAAATAAAATTAGCTCTCCATTCAAATTACAATTATCTGAAGTTTGCTAAGCTTCAAAATAAATTCTGAGCAGTTATCACATGTACAATTCATGTTTCTATTTTCAAAAATCTTCCAAAGATAACCATGGTTGACGAATATACACCGATTGCCGTCTCAGAAGGTGGGATTGATCCGAATTACACCTTTGGTGGTCAAGACCCTTTTAATCCTCAAAATACTGATAATGATGATGATGATAGTGATATCCTGCCGCTGCTACATCGTTCTACAACCTTTTCAGGTTATATGAAACCAGCTAAAGAAATTGCTTTACCAATAAGTGTTAATAATCCTTTGAATCTAAAAAGAAGATTGAGTTTGGTCCCCGGAAATGATTTTGATGAACTTTTAAATAGAGTTGATTCATTGAAAACTTTACGTCCGTTTAGGTTAATTGGTAAAATCCGTAAATTAATTGATTGGAGTGATTACGAAAAATCAGAAGATGAAATTTCTAAAATGAAAAGTAAGAAAAGAGAATTTTATGAAGAACAAAATGAAATGATTGAGAGATATAAAGATATTGATTTATTATTAGATACAGGTATTCAAATTGAAATGATTCAAAATTATGCTGATAATACTTCCACTGATACTTCTAATTCTGAAGAAGAAATGGAAGTTGAACATCAACAAAATGTTGAACAATCTAATCTTTCATCAAGTAATACACTTACAGTTCCAATTAAAGCTAAAAAAATGAAAAAAACTTCAACTGATGGTTCAATGAGGACTCACAATAATATTACTTCAGTTACACCTGGTAATATTGATTTAGAAGGTGCAAAAATTTTAGGTCAAGCAGATGATGGTGCAGCAGAAATTGTTTTATATGCAATTTATCTTAATTTTGCCTTGAATGTTGTTTTATTACTTGGTAAAGTTGTTGTCGTTTATATGAGTGATTCATTATCACTTATTGCATCTTTAGTTGATTCTATCTTAGATTTCCTTTCAACATTAATAATTTTTGTCGCAAACAAATTTGCAATTAAAAAATCATCTAAATTTCCAGTTGGTAGAAAACAATTGGAACCAATTGGTGTTATGATTTTCTCAGTTGTTATGATTTTATCATTTGCACAAGTTTTGATTGAATCTGTGAAACAATTATTTGCAGGCAATAGCGGAGAGAGTGTTTCTTTATCAATTACAGCTATTGTAATTATGCTGGTTACAATTACAAGTAAATTTGTGGCTTATATAATCTGTCAAAATATCAATAATTCCTCAATTCAAGCATTAGTTGAAGATGCGAAAACTGATATTATTTTCAATGTATTTTCATTAATTTTTCCAATTATCGGATTATTTTTCAAAATTTGGTGGATTGATGCTTTAGGTGCATCATTATTATGTTTATATGTTATGATTCAATGGCTTCGAATTTCATTTGAACATATTGGACATTTAAGTGGATTACATGCTTCAAAGGAAGATTATCAACAAGTTTTATATTTGATTGTTAGATTCACTGATGAAATTGCAAAAATTAAAAATTATAGAATGTATCATATTGGTGATTTAGTTAATGTTGAAGTGGATATTGTCTTGAAAAATTCAAAAATGTCATTAAAGGATTGTCATGATTTAGGTGAATCTCTGCAATATGCAATTGAAACATTACCTTATGTTAATCGTTGTTTTGTGCATTTGGATTACCGTGTACGTAACTATGTGGGGCATTTGTCATAAACTTTTTTTTGTATACTCATTTACTCTATATTCTACTTATTTTGTATTCATATTAATATATTTAAACTAATAAAACCTATAAGTAATATTGAATATTGTAACTTATTAATAAAACGGATTCTCGCGTTTTAGGTGTTTTGCGTATTTTGAGTGTTGTTGAGAATGGAACTTCATACATAAGCGTGTTTGCGGTTACTTTTTTTTCTTCTTCTTATTCAGTGAAGTACCCTTTCTATTGCACATTTAAGCAATGACCGATTCAGATAGCACAGGTATTCTAGCAGATTACAAACAGAAAGTTGCTAATTATCCAGGTAGCAAAATTTCTGATGAAAAGCTTGATTTTGAATCACTAAAAAATCATTATTTCGTAAAAGATGAAAAGAAAAGATTCGATGTTCAGGCAACTGCTAATAGATTTAAATATTTATTATCATTAACTCCATTATTTAAACATTTTCTTAAAGTTAAAGCAAAAAAAGATGATGATTTTCTCAAAGTTCTAGAAATAATTGAGAATGATTCAAATGTTCATCATCAGTTAAATGGTAATAATAATAATGTTGACCATAGAAGACGTAGAACTGAAAAAGAAGAAGATGCTGAATTAATGAAGGATGAAGAAAATGAAGCTGATGATAAAATACAAGAACTTGAACTGGAAGGCGAATTTACTGATTCAGGTTATGAATTTTCGCAATCTCCAAGATATATTAATGGTTCTTTAAGACCTTATCAAATACAGGGTCTTAATTGGTTAGTTTCATTAAATACTAATGATCTATCAGGTATTTTAGCAGATGAGATGGGTTTGGGTAAAACTTTACAAACAATTTCATTTTTAGGTTATCTTAGATATATTAAAAATATTAAAGGACCTCATATCGTTATTGTTCCAAAATCCACATTGGAAAATTGGCAAAGAGAATTCAGCAAATGGACACCAGAAGTTAAAACTTGTGTTTTAACCGGTGATCAAGAGACTAGAAATTCAATTATAAAGAACAATATTTTAAATTGTCAATTTGATGTTTTAATCTCATCATATGAAATTGTTATTAGGGAAAAATCTATTTTAAAGAAAATTAATTGGCAATATATTATTGTCGATGAAGCCCATAGATTAAAAAATGAAGATTCATTATTATCACAAATAATTCGTATGTTTCATTCTAAAAATAGGTTGTTAATTACTGGTACTCCCTTACAAAATAACTTACATGAATTATGGGCATTATTAAATTTTCTTTTACCAGATATTTTTTCAGATTCAACAACATTTGATGAATGGTT
>JAMAJE010000211.1:0-31412 GCA_023629255.1 Pichia sp. PB3310
AGCGTTTAAAATTGGTGGTAATTGACCTTGTTCGAATTGGACATCGACAACGGCACCAATAACGGACCTGTTAAAAAATAATAAAAAATTGGAAATGTTAGTATTTTGATCCAAAAAAATTGAACTTATTATAACAATTGGTTTTCTTTTTAAATATATCCTGAATATAATTTCTTTCTAACCTCATCAATATTTGCGCGAAGAATTTTTGGACTACTGTGAAATCTGACGAAAAAACCCTCATAAAAGAAAAATCAAGTTTGAAAACTTTCGTTTTGGTGAATAAATAACTTAAATTAAAAATTGTGGAAGAATAAAGATTGTCAAACCACTATGTGTTAATGAATTAAATATTTGAGTCTTGATAATTAGATTTATTGATTGATTAATTAAGTGAAAATTAGGCTAATGGATCGATTGATCAAAGAAAACAATTGTAAACGTCAATTAATTAACTGTAATTGTTCAACTAATTAATTGATTAAGTGAACTTGTATTAATAAAAATATACATACTTAACCTTACCAACAGCTGGAGCTGCGGTAGCTAAACCTCTGTTTAAAGCTAAGTTTGCCTTAGCAGCCTTGAGGGCAGTTCTAGTTGAAGTAGCAAATAATCTAGCAACCATCTTTGTAAGTGAGAGCTATAGAATGTAGCGATGTAAAAAGATTGCTAATAAATCCAAAAGTTGAATCAATAATGTCAAAAGGAAGAAAAGATGATCAACTTTTAACAAAAGAGGTTGCCACTAGCCAGTACCAACAACCAACGACCAACAACCTCTCAACCTGTCGCCGATACTACCCCCAATCGCCAACTCACAGCGCTACATAGAAAATTTCTGTTCTCTGCCATCCTTGTATACGTGCATGCATCATTTAATACGCGCTTTCTTTTGCGACCCGTTCTCTCATTGGCCAGCCTCTTAAACAATTACGGTTAACATGGTTTTCCACTAAAACTATCCCAATTAGGCAAGTCAAATTCAACATAGAAAATTACAACTATTTACATAAAAGTTATATTTTATTCCCTTGATATAGTTATTATTAAAAATATTATTGTATTTTAAATTTCCTCTTCAACAACCCGACTCACTTTCAATATTCGGACTTGCTCTTCATTATTAAGATTGTGAATCTCTTTTTGGAAACAATTTATACACATCACATTCTGCCCAAAAAATCCATTCTCTTCTCGCAGGAGTTCCAAAGATCTTCTTAATTCTCGTTTCTTCTTCTTCTCATCCTCACCTTCAAATTTATTATTACTACCCTTATCGTCTTGCCCGTCATCTTCATCCAGTTGGATGAATTTACGTTTTGGAACTCTCCTACTGCTACGACGTAATCCGTTTGTACTTTTAGTTTCGGTTTCTTTATTCTTAGCTTTCTTAATAATTGCATTCCATTCACTTTCCTTGTCTTTATATATAATACCTAATCCTTCAGATTTCTCTTCTTCCATTGTAACATCATTATCTAATTGATCCATACAGTCCTTGTAGAAATCAATCAAAACCCAATGAAAATGAACTCTTGTCTTACAATCCATACAGACCTTATCTTCAATTTCAATATTTTCACTTCCTTCACCTCCTTCCATTTCTAAAACACCAACTCCCTGCAATCCTTTGCTTTTTTTAACAATATTTTCACATTCTTTTAAATAATTACTAATTTTAATTTTATTCATCTTATTCATCAGTTTACTAAACCCATCATCTTTATAAATGGTATTAAATTTTTCAATTTCTGAATTATATTCTCTAGTGACCCATGCTAATAAAATATCAATATCTTTCTCATCTATACCTGTATCTTTTATCCACTCTTCTCTATTTTCCAATTTATTTAAATCAGTAAATATTTTTCTTAATAATTTAAATGTCTCAAATACGCATTCCTTACCAACTTTTTCATATTCTTGAACGGCTGATATACTATAAGGAATCCATAATGGTAAAGTAAAATTAACTGCTTCATTGACATTAAAACCATAATTAAATCCAGAATGATAAACTTTAGGGAAAGTTATAATAAATTCTCCAGGTCTTTGGATTGTTTCATAAACAGGTATTCCATTGATTTCATCAGGGGAAACCATACTGACAAGTTGATGCATTAAATCTTTTTGCTTAGCTTCATATTCTGGAGCAATATTATTGATTAATTCTTCAAATTTTTCACTAAATGATGCAGGTATGCTGTACCACTTTTTTGGAGCCCCCAAATGTGAATAATTGGCTGATAATGTATAGTGATCTTCTTTATGCCAGCAAAAAGTTGATAATGGCCCTCCAATATACATCCATGGAACTGACATACCTGATATTTGTTCCTCCTTTTTTATATCATTATCCTTTCTCGTTATTTCATCTCCTAAACTATTACAAATATACCGTAATAAACTTCCCCTGGCAAATGGTAACTTAGTTAAATTCCATTCACTGTTAAAATATTTAAAATCTTCTTCTTTAATTCTTGGATTATCAACCGTTGGGAAACCAGAAATTTCTCCAGGTTTCGTACTATTAATATCAGCACCATATCTAATTTTCATTCTTTTCAAATCTTCTGGTATGGAAATATTTCCATTTGTTAAATTCCAAAAAATTTTACTAATATTTTCTTCTGAAAATTTATTGTTTTTAAGTTCTTCTTCACTCAAGTCAAATTTTTTACCTAAGCTGCCAGACCTGATTAGTTGAAACAATTGATTTTCCCATTCTGCACAATATTTCTTAAATTCATTCAAACTGAACTGTTTTTCAAATTCTTCTTCAAATCCATATTCGGCATACATACTAGTTGATCCAATTAAGCATTCATTACAAAACCAATCATATTTGGGTATCTTTTCTAAGGGAACAGATAAGCATTTCATATGAAATCCTCTCGAGCATCCATCGCAAATGAGTGTTGTCTCTGGTGATTTTGAGCTATGGCATACAACGCATGTTTCATCTAATTCTTCGGGAGTTAAGATTTCTGGGCTTAATGGATATACCGTATCAACATCTTTTGATGAATCTAAATCATAAAAAATATTAGAATTTTCAGATGGTGGTGTTAATAAATCAATAACAACAGGTTCATTAAAAGTAGAACTTTTAAATCGTTTAGTCTTCTTATATGATTTTAGAATTCTAGTCTTCATTCGTTGTAATTGTTGAATATTCTCAGGTTGCACAAGTAAAGCTGCTGGTGACTTTAACAATCTTTGTAACGTGGTATTGGAATTTTCTGTTGGTATGATTAATTTATCGGTTTCAACACCCTCTTTGAACTGATTATAGTCGTCATTTAGATTCAACATTTCGGATAATATTTTACAATATGATGATAATTTTTTCAATAAATCGTTATCTTTATCTTTAATTTTATAAAACCATTTTCTAGTTTCTTTACTAACAAATATATCATGTATGTGTACTTTGGAGCTATTTTTCAATTCAAACCAACCATTTAAGTGTTCATTCAAATCAGTCTTTGAAAGAGGGTATTCGTTAGAAACTCCATAACATAAATTTTCAATAACAGGTAAAGGTTCAATACCTTTAGACTGTAAAAAGCAATTAAAACCTTCCAAGAAGCAAGCTCTGGATCTATTTCGCAAATTTAATTCATGTAATTTTTGGATTCTTGTATGAAATTTAAAAGTATCCCAATCTAATGCAAATTCGGGTTTCCATCCTAGAGGTGGAATAACTTTTAGAATACCATATTTTACGCCTAATTCAACTATATCAGGCCGTGATAAATATTTAATCGGATGAACAAATTCAGACTCAGATGGACGTAGTTCTGGGACACTTTTCAAGTTGATAGATGTGGAATTCATCTTTAATTCATAAATACCCTTTATATTTTTTCTGGTTGTGTGAATTTCAATCTTTACTCCTTAAATACTAAACTCAAATGCCGTCGTATGCTTTTATTATAAAGTCGACTAAATCGTTTGATTCCTCCGCAATTAACTTAATTGTTATCGCTAATTAAAAAATAGATTTTTAAATTCCACGTCGATCGTCGTGATACCATCATTAATTCGGCTCAATTAATATACAATCCCAACAATATTCTTCTACTTCATGTGATTAAAAAAGGAAATTGGTAGAATATAAATAGTCCACTGATAGGAAGATATTTTAAGATTAAGGAAATCTTCTCTTGCATTATACACTTAAATGGCGAACTTCAATTGCTTATAATGAATGTTAGCACAGCTAGTAAGTAAAACCAGTGCTTATTTTTTTTTCAATAACCTTATCTTAGACGCATTGTCAACATTAAGACCAAACTTGAACTGAATTCACATAAATAATTTTCTTCATTCTACTAATAAGCCTAGATATTATTTCGACAATTTTCCAAGAGACGATTAAGGAAATATCTCTCAAAAAACAAAGTAAACATTATGTTAATAAAATTAAATAAAATATATTCCGAAGCGAACATGAATTTTTCGTGTCAGCTGGAAATTGAATGAAAGATTCTAAATCAAGAAGGTTTAAGATGGCGTTTTCCTATTTTCTTGAAAGATAGGTTAAATCTAAAGATATTTATTTTTACAGTTAGCATCTATTTATAAATAAGATATGGCTTTGTTCTCTTCAAGAACGTTGATTTCTGCTAGACTTTTGCTCTTTTCATATGTTGCATATCAATTAATTGTTTCACCACGTACAGTTATTGAATACTCTGGTGTTCTGGTTCTGGCATCATCAATGAATTTGCCATTATTAATGGTTAATGAAAAATCACCTATTTATGGTGTTATTGGTATTGTTATTATAACATTAATATTAAATGATATTGGACCCTTAATTGAAGGTAATTCAGCTTATTTTGAATCAACTGTTTTCACAAGACTAACATTCTTCTTTGTTTTATGCGCATATTGTTATCTTGGAAATTGGGTTGTTTTATGTAATAGTGTTATTTTTGCATACAGTTTTTTGGAAGTCTGGTTTGGTATTTTAACATTTTCAACATTAAAAGAAGAAAGATATGCAAGGGCGAAGAAAATTATAAACAAAGAAGCAGAATATAGACAAAAATATGAAAGAGGTGAACTGCCACCACAAGAAGAGCAAGAATATGAAGAAAAAATTAAGGAAGAAGAATATCAAAAAATTATGAATGAGTTTAAAAACTAATTAATTCTATTCTTTCTTTTTTAATGATAATATTTCATACACTGTTTATAAAATATATCGGCAATCATGCAACGTGTAGTAAGTTAAAGAAATAGTTGATTATTTTTTACCTAATTTGGCTGCAATTTCAGCAGCTTCTTCAACTGATCTTGAGATTGCACCCCTAACACCTTTATCTTCTAAAATCATAAGTCCACCGATAGTAGTACCACCTGGTGTACAAACCATACTCTTTAAAGCTTCTGGATGTTGACCACTTTCCATAACCATCTTAGCAGTACCTTCCATAACTTTGGCTGCACATTTCTTTGAAATTTCATATGGAATACCCATTCGGACACCACCTTCTGCTAAAGCTTGCATCATAAGTAAAACAAAAGCTGGACCTGAACCAACTAATGAAGTTGCTGCATCCATATTTTTTTCAGGCAATTCAAGTGCCATACCGACAGTATCAACAATTGCCATGACTGCATCTCTAATATCTTTGAATGAATCACCTTGTAAACCTGAAGAAAATGAAACTACAGCTGTACCACAACCATACTTCGCTGGAGTATTGGTCATCACACGTGCAATGTATTCTGTTCCCGTTCCATTCCTAAGTTGGTCTATTGTCCAACCTGCTAATAATGAAATAATAATTTTTTTTTCATCTAGTGCATCTTTAACTTGACTTATAATTGTTTCACACATGAATGGTTTACATCCTAAAATTATAATATCCGCTTCTTTAACTGGTCCAATATTAGCAGCACCAAATGTAGTGGTAATTGCATCACCATATGTTTCCTTCAAGCTTTTTGAAGATGATTCTGAACCTGTACAGCAGTAAATCTTACCTGGAAATGGTGTTGGTTTAGATTTCAGGATTGCTGAGAGGATAGCAGAACCCATAACCCCTGCACCAAGGATGGTTAATGTGTAATTTTCTGGAATTTGCATTGGCATTGTATAGATATCTACTAGAATGATAACAAAGAACAGAGAGATATCTTTATTTATTTTAAGATCTTTCTGATAAAACTCTACTTGACGATGTACTATGCACGTAAAAATTGAAAAAATCTCATAATCACAAGGGATCAATTCATTTCAAATATGACAATTATTTTGTCATAATTATTTAAATTTATTCTTTCTCCCATTAAAACACTTCAAAACCTTTTGACTACTTGACACGGGAGAAATTGATTTCTCTTATATGCGTAGGTTTTAAACTATTATCATTTTAGAACATTTTCAAAATTATTAAAGTACTTATTTTGGAAATGGGATTATTTTCAATGTTTACTAAAAATATTGAGCTTGTAAAAAAATAGAATTTTTCCAAAATCAAAAAAAAGCGTTATATATCTTAATCAGTCAAATAAAAAGATCAAACATACTGGACATTTTTATATAAATCTTTTGAATTTAGAAATTTAAACTTAATTTCAATGGTACTTATAAGAAAACAAACGCAGTAGTTTACATTATCTAAATAAAAAATTTGTTTATTTTTCAGTTACAAAGCATCAGAAATGTTTGCCATTGTGGGTAACCAAATTAACTCCTGTCCAATTAAGATTTATCAATAAAAAATATTGATAATTGTTTCGGTTTATGTTACAGGAAGAGCCATCATAAATGCAACTAAAACCATAAAAATCGAACCTTGGAGAAACCTTCCAGAATTCCAGTATCAATTAAATAACCAATTATTGACTATATAAAAAATCAATTACTTGCATTGACTTTCAATAATTTCCCAAACTATATGCATTTCATTCCTTGGAATTAAGAACCACTCAATATGGACACCAATTGCTTTTGCCTCTTTTTGGGTACTATCTGTTTTATGGCGTCCACAACTTTCACAATACATTTTTCCAGTGCCGTATCTGTCCCTCAACAGCTTATGGATTTCCTGTTCGGTCCTATACGGATATCGTGAAACAAAACATGTTTTTTCCTGATTTAAATTTGAATATTTCTTTCCCGTTGAGCTAACTTTTATTTGTAATCGATTTCTTTCTATAGTATGATTATTGTTTATAGTAAGCTTTTTCAGCAACCTGATTAATGAATTTACTGATTTTTCAGCATCAGCGGAATTACTTTTATAATTCGGAGCTAGACAGCCAGGATAAATCAAAATGAAATCGGAATGACCACATTGTTTTCTCCATTCATTTACTCTAACTTCTGGCCTTTTCCTTGTAACTCCAACTTTCAGCAGTATCTTTTCTGAGGTATCAAATGGTGAAACTCTTTTAAAATCTATCCAATTGTTACCAGTTGGTGCAGCTAGATGTAAATATGATGTTTTGATTGGTGTCGAGTGCATCATATGCGCATATGTGTAAACATAAATGTTTCCAGGCATTTGACCATTATCTTGATAACTAGTTTTCACTTTTTCTTTCGTATTGTAATGCTCTTTTTTGCTTGCTTCACCAGTTGCTTTCGATTTATTCTTTCCTGTGCTTGTCGTCTGGACATGTACATGACAAAATTTACTGTTTGAAACGGTAAGTAACCTACAACGTGCTCCTTTTTTCGTAATTGCAACACATCGACCTCTTTTTTCATCCACAGGCAACATTAATGCCAGTTAACCTTCTTTTTGCTCATGATTGCAGAAGATCCATCTCAAAAGATGCTGAAAAACTTCAACATAATTTGGACGGAGAAAAGAAAGAAACATTGTTTTTGATTTTCGCATACTCTTCCGCATTTAGGCAGGTTTTAATATTTTGCAATTGATATGGTAGATTAAAGTATTAATTATTATGTGTTTGTCTTTTTCTTTATCAATCACTTGCAAATTTTGAATACCCACCAGAGCCATGCTAATACACATTATAACACTCCTAACATGTGTATTAAATTGCGGCGCCTTTCCACTAGATTTCTTGAAGGATTCAAACAGAGAGGATAGCATAAATTCCTTATTGCAATCAAAACCATTATACAAAAACTTGCCACCTTTAAAATCATATCCTAAACAGAAAGAAATGACATTGAAACCAGGCCAAATACCGGATTATGTTATAGAATATGCACCATTAGTGTTTCTATATTCTGAAGAACGATATTTGCCTTATGGTCTTGAAGAATATGTTTCCAATTTCCGTCCGACTTGGAGGAATGGAACAACAATAAACCTACCAGGCAAAGATCCAAAAGATACAATGTATACTAAACAAAAATTACATTTATCGGATTTAGAGCATTTACCCAAATCAACAGAAGAAGAAAAAGTATTTTTGTCAGCATTAACTGATTTTGATACTGATCCTGAATTTATCACAGGAAAGCTTAATAAACCAAATTATTATACAGGCGAAATTGAAAATGCACCCGCAGTTCTAATAGTTACTGACAAAGGTAACGGATGGGTTGATGCATATTGGTTTTATTTTTATTCATTCAATTTAGGTCCTTTTGTTATGGGATTTGGGCCATTTGGTGATCATGTCGGAGATTGGGAACATAGTTTAGTTAGGTTTTATAATGGTGAACCTGTTGTTGTTTGGATGTCTGCACACGGAGGAGGTGGAGCATATTTTTATGATCATATGGAAAAGGAATCTTTAAATACTACAGGAATTTGTATAGGAAATGGAAGACAACCAGCTATCTTTTCCGCTCGTGGAACCCATGCAAATTATCCAAGTACTGGTCAGCATAGTCATGATTTACCTTATTCAATTCTAAGTGATTTTACTGATCGTGGAGGGCTTTGGAATCCAGCAATGAATTATCTTGCATATACTTATACCCCTGATAAAAATGAATTTCATCAAATGGAATTATCATTAGCCAATGGATCACACCCGTTTAGAGAAGTTAAGTATGGTAGATGGTTAGAATACAATGGTGCATGGGGAGATCCTAAATTAGATCCAGCAGATCCACGGCAACATTGGTCACCATTTGAATGGAAGTATATCGATGGGCCATCAGGACCATTAACAAAGAATCTCTTACGTGTGAGCCCATGCCAACGGGCAAAATGGTGGAATTTTTGGAATGGATGCAATATTCGTCGTTATATACAATATGGAGAGGGCGTTTTTGATCAAGAGGGTAATAATAGTTGTGGGCATTTATATGTTCATATTAAAAATAGATGGATACGTAAAATTGTTGAAACTTTTACGTTAGGGGGATGGATTTGTTTTTTAGTTGACTTATTCTATGGATAGTATAAATATATGTGGAAATATATAAATAAATGAATCAAACGATGTATATATATATATAAAATTTTATTTACCAATAGGAACGACCATTCCTTTTGTAAATTGTTCCCAAGTTTCCCAATAACCAGGTGCAATGATTGTATTATTATGATTTGAATCGAATTCCCTCCATACTTTAATTACAGATCTTTCGGTATCAACATTATTACCGATTGTGTTGTATAAAATTTGCATGTGATCAGGAGGAACAATTTCGTCCTCTGTACCAGATAAAAACAAACATGGTATATCTGGACTTATATGTTTAATATCGTCTTCATTATTCCAATATTCTGAACATAACCAACTTATTGGTTTAAGCAACGGAAAAATATGAGGAACAACACTTGGAATATTTAAAAAAGTGTTTTCTAATATCATGCCTGCTATTTGTTTGCCATATTTAGATGTAATATAAATGGCAATTGCACCACCAAGTGATCTACCATACGTTATAATTGAACTTTGAGATAATTGTCTATGTGAGGAAATAAAATTCATGACTGCATCAGCATCTTTTTTCAAACCTTTTTCTGTAGGTGATCCAGTTGAATGTCCGTATCCACGATAAGAATATATAAAAACATTATAATTTAAATTTTTATAAATATGTTGTGCAACAGGTAAAAATAAACCAATATTTCCTGCATTTGGTGACAATATAAGGATAGTTTTATTTGTGTAATTAGGATCGTTTTGATCATGTAACATCAAAAAGGATTGTAATGATTCACCATCTTCCGTTTTAATTCGAATTTCTTCATATGGAATACCATATTTTTCTGGTGTATCTACTATTTCACGAGCATTATTCAATGTTGATGGATACACCAGTTTACGTTGAAATAAGTAAAGAGCTGCTAATGATAAAACTGAAACAGATCCAACAAGTATGAGACCAGATCCAATTAAAGTCCTAGCAAGTTGCAACAGTATTCCAACAGAGAGCATTGTAGAAACGGGTAACAGGAAATAAATTAAGGAACCCTTTAAAAATAACTGAAAAGTGGAGAGATGAAATAAAAAAGTTAGTAGTTAGTACAAAGAAACAAACAAAACCGAAAGTTGTTGCTGCGAACGGCGATTGTTTTTTCTTCGTTTGTTTGTTTGTTTACTTTTCTTTTGTTTATATTATTGTTTAAAACTTATAACTTCTTTCCTCCTTTCTTTGTTTCTCTCTTTGTTTGTCTCTTTATTCTTTTCTTTCTTTCTTCAAGGACTTACATTCTTTACTCTCTTCCCCAGCTATGCTTTCACTCAACAAATTGGCCACTAGCATTCTTTGCTTAAGTACAATTCTAAAACCAGCTTCTGCTTTGTTACCAATTGAAATTAAAGGTAACAGATTCATTCGTCCTGTTGTTGATTCTCAAGATGGTTCTGTTTTCTTTATTAATGGTGTTGATTATCAACCAGGTGGTTCATCTGACTATACTTACAACATGACTTCTGATGTTTTAACAGATCCTCAAGTCTGTGCAAGAGATGCTACCCTTATTCAGAATTTAGGAGCAAATACTATTCGTATTTACACTATTGATCCGGATTTAAACCATGATGAATGTATGTCTATCTTCAATGCTGCAGGTATTTATGTTATTTTAGATGTTAATTCTCCATTAGGTGGTGAAAGTTTGAACAGAGATGATCCTGAAAGTACTTATAATGCATGGTATATGTCTCGTGTTTTTAAGGTTATTGAAAGTTTTAGAACTTATTCTAATGTTATTGGTTTTTTCACTAGTAATGAAGTTATTAATGATGGATTATCAGCAGATGTTGATCCAAGATATTTACGTGCAATTACAAGAGATGCAAGAGAATATATTAATAATCGTGTAAGTGAAGATGAAAATGCAAGAGAAATTTATGTAGGTTATTCTGCTGCTGATGTCGTTGAATTAAGAATGCCAACTTTTGAATATCTAACTTGTGCATTAAACGGTAATGATACTGATTCAAGCATTCAATTTTTTGGTTTAAATTCTTATGAATGGTGCTCAGGTGTGAATGATTGGAAATCATCTGGTTATGCTGAACTTCAATCAGGTTTTGCAAACTCATCAGTTCCAATTTTTTTCTCTGAATATGGTTGTAATACTAAGAGACCACGTACTTTTGAAGAAGTTAGTGGTGGTGTTTATGGTGGTTTAATTGACGTTTTAGATGGTGGTTTAGTTTATGAATATTCACAAGAAGCTTCTGATTACGGTTTAGTTGAAATTAATGATGCAAATTCAGTTACTTTATTGGGTGATTACTTTAATTTCAAAAATCAACTTGAAAAGTCTAAAATCCCAACTATTAACGAAACTCAAGTTGTAGATTATCAACCACCTAAATGTAATGCATCATTGATTGAACAATATGATAATACTTTTAGTGCGAATTTTACATTACCATTAGCAAACAAAGATACTCAATGGATGATTGATAATGGTGTTTCGATTGCTCATCAAGGTGAATTTGTGAATGTTGATAAATATTTAAGTGTTTATGTGTCCGATAGTTCCATTGCGGAAGGTTTAACAAAGGCTGAATTTACAGTTTCAACAGGATCTGCAACTTCTACTACTGGAATTTATCTTACTGTGGATCCAAGCAATTTAATCAATAATAAGGCAACTACTAGAATTTCTTCATCAGTAAAAGCATCGTCCACAACAGCATCATCATCCTCCTCTACTTCTACATCAAGTACTGTCTCTTCTATTAGTTCTGCATCATCACACAAAAAAAATGGTGTTGGAAAACTTGAAGCAGGTACATGGACTGCAGGCTTCTTTGGTATTATTTTAGCACTTATCTAATTTCATCTAACACATTATTTCTATTATACTAAACCTTTTTATATATTTCAATCGTTTCAACGTTTAAAATAGAATTTTCGTTTTATATCTAATAAATTTATTTTTTTCTTCTGCTTACAAAATAAAGTCATGCAAGCAAATCTCTTCCTCTGATATTCAATGTTGGTATTAAATTGATTTGTTATAAATAATTATGTTTTCCTTCACATACGGTGGTGACTAGAGGTAACTCGTAGTTGTAATATCTAAAAACTGAAAAACCATATGTAATATAATATGTAATATATGCGCGGTCCAAAGAAACAGACACGACAACAAGTATTTTTGTTTTTTTTTTAATATGCAGCTATCAATTCATCATCAAATTCATTGTTTATTTCAAAATACTACAAGGCCAAATTGATATAACAATACTCATGACTAAGGCATATGAAACTGTTATTTACGTATTGACTGCATCTGCAATTTATTTTGCGCTCTCAGTAGGAGTCATTCCAACTTCAAACACTTTCCATGATGAAATTTTACCTGTTATTCCATGGTGGGGATTAATCACATTTGGATGTTATGCATTGTTTAGTTTAGGTTATGGCGTTTTCACATTACAAGATAAAGAAGACAAATATTATGAATTAAAAGATCAAATTGAAGAAGCAAAAACTTTCCTAAAGGGTAAAGGAGTGGATTGTTAAATAAATATTGGTAGTTTATATAACTTTTAAATATACATCACAATAAGAAAAATCAACTTAATTTATGTCAAAAAAATCATAATTGAGTACACAAAATAATATCTAGTAAAAAAATGTAATAATGTAAATATTTAAGAACGCATTAGTGTTTATACATTAGTAGCTTCAGTTGTAGATTTTGAATCAAATAACTCAACTGGTGTTCTTTGTTTAGTTCTATTTGTATTTATTTTTTTCTCTTTCTTTTTCTTTTCAAAATTTGCAAAAACTTGCAATCCAACAGGCATACCTTGTATATCTTCAACATCTTTTTCATCCTTTTTCGATTTCAGTTTCAATTTCAGATCAGGATGAATGAGGTCTTTATCCAGAATTTTTGGAGGGAATTCCCAATCACTAGGCCATCTTTCAATTTCACCATTTTTACCTAATCCACCTTGAGTTTTCTGTTTCAGCAAGCTATGAGCTGCTTCAATTCTCTTTTGTTTCCATTCTTCTAAATCTTCATTAAATAATTCCCAAACACAATTAATACAACCACTCATGCAACAATTATCTGGTTCAATTGGACGTGCAGGTACATCCACTCCTGCAATTTTTCTATGTTTATTACGATATGAGACATCACGACGTGATGATTTTAATGCAGTTTTAGTAGATCCACCGAAGACCTCACTAAATCTTGGTTTAACATCCTTTGATCTTGTATCAAAAACTAAAGTATTATCTTTCTTTTCAATAATAGGCTCCTTTTCAATATTCCCATGTCTTTTTATATCATCTTCAGCTTTATTTTTAACAGCTAGTTGTTGTCTTTGACGTGCAATATAATATGCATCTGATCTAACCATATTTAAATGGGCAATTTCAGAAATGGAGTCATAGTATGCATATTTACCAAATGAATGTAATTGTTGGACATTTTTTGAAGTTTTCGTAGAATAATGTGCTATTTTATTCAACAGCTTTAAACGTATCATTTTTCTATTTATAATATTATGATGTGATATAGTGAATATAATAACACGTACAGCAATAAATCAAAAGAATCTTTGATCCTGAAAGAATATTCAGAAGAACTTTTACTCTATGCCGAACCGGATATTTTTTATTGAGGGTGGGGGAAAATGCGAATTTTCACATATACTGTGTATACTCATCAATGTCAAATATATTCATGTTGATCTTAAGTCCTTATAAGGGCGAATAAAGGTTTTAGGACAAACATAAATTAGCAAAAGATTAGACTAATCAATTAGAAATGATTATAAGATTTAGATCAAGAGATGGACAATACAGACTTAATACAGATGAATCAAAAGCATTTGGAGATTTGCTGAATGAATTAGTACTTAGTAAATTACCAACAATTGATATAGATTCATTAACTATTAAATTTCCAAATGGCTCAATTCACAATGCGAAAGATCTTCACTTGAATACTATTGATAGTTTGAATTTAAAAAATGGAGATATGTTGGAATTGACGTATACAAAGGCCGATAATAGAAATGCAGGTAAAAGCATCTCTGGTAAAATTGAAACTGCATCAGAATTGAAAACCGTTGTAATTAATAATAATAATATCAGCAGGAAACAATCTTTATTAGATGATGAATTAGATAATGATCCGGGAAATATTATTAGGAAAAAGGGACCTTTATGTAAACATACTGATAAGGGTATGTGTGAATATTGTTCACCTTTGCCACCATGGGATAGAGAATACCAAGCTGATAATAATATTAAACATCTTTCATTTCATGCATATGTTGATGAATTAAATAGTAAAGTTAATAAGAAAGAAGGTGGATCAAGTTATATTTCACCTTTAAAACCAAGTAATTTTGCCATCAATAAAAAGTGTCCCTCAGGACATGAACCATGGCCTAAAGGGATTTGTTCTAAATGTCAACCTTCTGCAATTACATTACAAAGACAAGAATTTCGTATGGTTGATCATGTGGAGTTTGCAAATAGTGAAATGGTGAATAATTTTATCAATTCATGGAGAATGAGTGGATTACAAAGAATTGGATTATTATTGGGTAAATATAAAAGATATGAAAAAATTCCATTAGGTATCAAATGTGAAGTTGAAGCAATTTATGAATTCCCACAAATTGATAAAGATGATGGTATTATATTACAAGAATGGGAAGATGAAGAAAAAATTGTTAATATTAGTAAAAGCTTAGGATTAGAACCAATTGGAATTATTTTTACAGATTTATTAGATTCAGGTAAAGGTGATGGTAGTGTTATTTGTAAGAGACATGTTAATTCATTTTTTTTATCATCATTAGAGATAATATTTGCTGTTAAATGGCAATTAAAATATAAAAATAAATGTAAATGGAGTGAAACAGGAGAATTTAGTAGTAAATTTGTTACATGCATTATTAGTGGTAATACCAATGGAGAAATTGAAGTTAATGCATATCAAGCATCAGAATCTGCAGAAGCTTTGGTTAAAGCTGATTTAATTAGTGCTTCAACACATCCAGATCAAATGTTTATTAAAGAGACAACAAATGAAAGATATGTGCCTGATATTTTTTATCAAAAAATTAATGAATATGGATTACAAGTGAAACATAATGCTAAGCCTTCATTTCCAATTGAATTCCTTGTTGTTTCATTAACTCATGGTTTCCCAGAACAAGAAAATAATGGTCTTTTCATTGAAGATAGTTCATTTCCTATTGAAAACCGTGGTTATTTAGGTGAATCGGCTACCCTTAAAAACTTAACTAAACATTTCCAATATGGATTCAGTGGTAATATAACTGATGGTTCAACTATGCTTAAAGAACTTTCTAATTTTCACGTACTTTTATATATTTTAGGTCAACTGGATGTATTGAGCCCCGCAGAAGCTGCTGACGTAACCACTGCAGTGGCGCAACAAAGTGAATCAGCATCACGTGCAGTGGCGCAGCACGACGGATGGAAAACTTTGAAAATGTTAGTCTCGCTTAATTAGTTTGTTAGTACGTTGATTATTGTTGATTTATCTAGAAGATTCTTCAAAAATAGGTGAAAATTTTTCAAGGTACGTTGGCCAGTGGCGAGGGCGAGTTCTATATAGGATATAATAAATATATATATGTAATAAATTTATTAACCATATGAAATTGAATAAAACGGTATATATTTTAAAATACTATTTAAATATTTCTAAAGATAGTTAGTTATTTTATTATCCAAATAATACTAAATATTAACAAGAAAAGATGTCTACTCCATTTGGTGTCGATTTAGGTAATAACAATTCTGTTATTGCAGTTGCAAGAAACAGAGGTATCGATGTTGTCGTTAACGAAGTTTCAAATAGAGCAACTCCTTCAATTGTTGGTTTCGGTATGAAAAATAGAACTATTGGTGAATCTGCTGCAACTCAACAAGTCTCTAATTTAAAAAATACTGTTACTGGTATAAAAAGATTATTAGGTTTATCACCAGCATCCCCAGATTTAAAAGTTGAAGAACAATATTCAACTGTTCAACTGATTAATAAAAATGGTCAAACTGCTGCAAAAGTTAGATATCAAGGTGAACAACAAGAATTTACTTCATTACAATTAGCTGCAATGTATTTAAATAAATTAAAACAAACAACTGAAAAAGAAACTAAATCAACTATTAAAGATATTTGTTTAGCTGTCCCAGTTTGGTATACTGAAACTCAAAGAAGAGCAGCTGCTGATGCTTGTAAAATTGCTGGTTTAAACCCTGTTAGAATCGTTAATGAAGTCACTGCAGCTGCTGTTGGTTATGGTGTTTTTAAAACTGATTTACCAGAAGATGAACCAAAAAAAATTGCCTTTATTGATATTGGTCATTCTTCTTATACTTGTACAATTGCTGCAATTAAAAAGGGCGAAATGAAAGTTATAGGTGTTGGTTATGATAAACATTTTGGTGGTAGAGATTTCGATAAAGCAATTACTGAACATTTTGCTGATGAATTTAAAGAAAAATTTAAAATTGATATTAGAACAAATCCAAAAGCTTATTCAAGAGTTTTGGCAGCTTCTGAAAAATTAAAGAAAGTTTTATCTGCAAATACTTCTGCTCCAATTAATATTGAATCTGTTATGAATGATGTTGATGTTTCATCTCAATTAAGTAGAGATGAATTAGAAGAATTAGTTCAACCTTTATTAAAAAGAGCTGAAAATCCAGTTAATGATGCATTAAAAATGTCTGGTTTATCAGTCGAAGATGTTGATTCAATTGAATTAATTGGTGGTACTACAAGAATTCCATGTTTAAAAAATACAATTACTGAAGTTTTCGGTAAACCATTCTCAACAACTCTTAATCAAGATGAATCAATTGCTAAAGGTGCAGCTTTTATTTGTGCAATGCATTCTCCAACTTTAAGAGTTAAGCCTTTCAAATTTGAAGATATTAATTTACATTCAGTAACTTATTATTGGGAACAAGGTACTGAAGAAACCGATCATTTAGAAGTTTTCGCAAAAGGTGCAACTTATCCATCAACTAAAATGATTACTTTATATAGAACTAAAGATTTCGAAGTTGAAGCAAAATATACTAATGTTTCTGAATTACCACCTTCAACTAATGAAATCATTGCAAAATGGACTGTTACTGGTGTTGAAGTTCCAGAAAATGAAGATTCTGCAACTGTTAAAATTAAAGTTAGACAAGATCCTTCAGGTTTCTATACAATTGAAGAAGTTTATATTGTTGCTGAAAAAGAATTTAAGGAATTGGTTGAACAACCAGAACCTGAAAAGAAAGAAGGTGAAGAAGCAGAACAAGATGAAGATGTCGAACCAAAAGAACCAGAATATAAGATTGTTAAAAAACTTGTTAAAGTTAAAGACTTAAATGTTGAATATTTTGGTCAAAATATTAAACCAGATGTTTTAAATGAATTCCTTGAAAAAGAATTTAAGATGGTTGCAGATGATAAATTAGTTGCTGAAACTGAAGAAAAGAAGAACGCTTTAGAAGAATATATCTATACTTTAAGAGGTAAATTAGAAGATGAATATGCACCATTTGCAAGTGATGAAGAAAAGGAAAAATTATCTAAATTACTTATGGATACCGAAGAATGGTTATATGATGAAGGTTATGATTCTACCAAGGGTAAATACGTTGCAAAATACGAAGAATTAGCAGCTATTGGTAACTTAATTAAAGGTAGATACAATGCAAAACAAGCTGAATTAAAACAAAAGGCTAATGCAAAGAAAGAACAAGCTGCTGCCGCTGATATCTTTGCAAAGATTGCAGCAAACAGAAAGAAGGATGCAGATGGTGATTCTGAAATGAAATAAGTCTTTTTTCCTTGATGTTTAGTTTATAGTAGTTATAGTATAGTATAGTATAGTTATTTATTTAATAATATAAATCAAAATTCTTGATAAATCCTGTCATATATATAGAATATGTGGTCAAAATTTTGGATAGATGACTTAATGTTCTTGAGTTGATAATTTAGTTTTCTGTACAATTGAGGATGATCTAAAAGAATTTATGACCAAATTTTTTGATAGAGAACATAAAAATGATCGTCCTACTACATTTTAAATCAATTAACTGAATAAATAAATAAATTTTTCTCTGGATAAGTTATAGTTTCTCATATATATTTTCTAATATTCCATTTTCATATAGCATCATAAGCAACAAAAAACTTTTATAACATTAAGATGAGTTAGTTACTGGATAATTCAAATATAACAAATTTTAAATTATAAGTTAATCAGCTTAGCAGATTTTTAAACATGTATGAGCTTACGACTACAACGAGTAAACACGGCAATTTTTTCGAATTATCTTCAATATTGGACAAAAAAAATTATAAAGCAAATGAAAATACTAGATTAATTACCGATATTAACTTAAATTATCAGGCAAAATTTTTTGATCAATGCCACTCAGGACCAGAAACTTATGTACTACAACTACAATCCAGCTTTTCCCATGTTAGATCATAATTGAAAGCTTTTTTTGCAACATCTAATGGAACTCCAATACTTTTAGCTAATTCGTATTTCTTCTTATTAAGTGAGCCATTGATATTAGAAGCGTAACCTTTCAAAAAAATATCTACTTGATCTTCAGTCAAATTTACAATGTCCTCAATACGTCTGATATAACAAGGCATTCCTTTAGATGTATAGAGTACAAAAGGAATTGCCACTAAGTTTTGTTCCTTATAGTAGTAGTAACGATTAAATTCTGCAGTCCTATGCATTTTCAATAAATTGACAGCCTTGGAACCAGGAAAAAAGAAATTTCTAATGATACCATATTCATCAACCCGAGATTTCACGTTTTTACCACAATCGAGTTTGAACCATGGCGGATCATAATTAAAAGTTTTCATTGCAATTTCCCATGGAACTCCAAGGATTTTAGCTAATTCGAATTTCCTCTTTTCAAGTGAGCCTTTGGTGTCACCAAAATAACCTTTCAAAAATATATTCACTTGATCTTCAGTCAAATTTACAATGTCCTCGATATGTCGGATATAACAAGGCATACCTTCAGGTATATCAAAGACAAAAGGAATCGGTGATAATAACTGTTTCTCATTATAAAAACGACGATTAAGCGATGCTTTCTCCTCCACTACCGATAAAACATAACCTGTTGGACCGCAATAACTGAAATTTCTAATGATGCCATTTTCATCAATCCAAGGTTTTACATGTCTTGCGCAATACAAGTCTTCCAACAATGGATTATAATTGAAAGTTTCCTGCGTAACATACAATGGAAATCCAAGATTTGTAGCTAATTCGTATTTCTTTTTATCAAGTGTGCCATCGATATTACAAGCGTAACCTTTCAAAAATATATTTACTTGATCTTCAGTCAAATTTACAATGTCCTCAATACGTCTGATATAACAAGGCATACCTTCAGGTATATCAATGACAAAAGGAATTGGCATTAATGAATCTTTCCCAAGGTGATGATTATAATTAAACTGTTTATCCTTCTTCATTTGCTTTAAATTGGAACTCTTGGAATCATCATAAATGAAATTTCTAATGATACCATTTTCATCAAAGTACGATGATTCTATTTTATTTAACAAACGATTTTTTGTATTTTTTGGGCTTGTTTTTTTGGTGTTTTTGTGTTTTTGATTATCGTTTGATTCCTTATTTTGTAGAATTTTTCTTTTTGACCTCGTTAGCATATTTTGATGAAATTACTAAATATTCGTTTTGTCAGGTTGAAAATGAATAAACACTAACCAGTAACGACTTATAAATTAGAAAAATAGAAGAATATAAATATGTCTAATAATAAAAATTGCATTTTATGCCTGTCTGTAGAATTGGCATAAACTTTGGAGAAAAGCATCAACCAATTCAAAATTAATATAGTTTTCAAAGGAACTGAGCTTATTGTACGCATTTATGCAAATGGTTCATGATTCATGATTCGTTTAATATTTATGAGAATCATTTTATAAAGTATATTAGATTTAAATGGAAAATGTAATCTTTATGAAAATTATTGAAGTAGTTTTAAAAAAGAGAATTGGGAGGAGGGAGGAAAAAAAGTTTATATAATTTAAATCTCCATAACATATATTGAGTTAAAACTACAAAAATTTGTGAAAATCATTCATCACAAAAATTTTTTTTATTAAGACATTTCTTTTGTTTAATCCAATGTCCAATGATTAAAAGCATTGGGACTGAATGGTATTTAGGAAGAACACTAAGTTATAGTAATATACAGATTTTCTTTAACATTCCTTTATAAAATATTATTCTGCTTGTAAACCATAAACAAAAACCTAGCTGGTTAAAAGTTTTGATCAATCAATCCTACTTAGTACCAGAAATCTGTGTACTACTAAAGTTCAGCTTTTCCCACGAGGGATCATAACTGAAAGATTTTTTTGCAAATTCAAATGGAACCCCAAGGATTTTAGCTAATTCATATTTCTTCTTATTAGGTGGCCCCTTGATCTTACAATCGTAACCTTTCAAAAATATATTCACTTGATCTTCAGTCAAATTTACGATGTCCTCAATATGTCGGATATAACAAGGCATACCTTCAGGTATATCAATGGCAAAAGGAATTGGTGATAATAACTGTTTCTTATTATAAAAACGACGATTAAGCGATGCATTCCTCTCCACTACCGATAAAACATAAGCTGTTGTTGAACCGCAATAACTGAAATTTCTAATGATGCCATTTTCATCAGTCCACGGTTTTACATGTCTTGCACAATACAAGTCTTCCAATGATGGATCATAATTGAAAGTTTCCTGTGTAACATACAATGGAAATCCAAGATTTGTAGCTAATTCGTATTTCTTTTTATCAAGTGTGCCATCGATATTACAAGCGTAACCTTTCAAAAATATATTTACTTGATCTTCAGTCAAATTTACAATGTCCTCAATATTTCTGATATAGCACGGCATACCTTCAGGTATATCAATGACAAAAGGAATTGGCATTAATGAATCTTTTCCAAAGTAATGATTATAGTTAGACCGTGTATCCTTCTTCATTTGCTTTAAATTGGAACTCTTGGAATCATCATAAATGAAATTTCTAATGATACCATTTTCATCAAAGTACGATGATTCTATTTTATTTAACAAACGATTTTTTGTATTTTTTGGGCTTGTTTTTTTGGTGTTTTTGTGTTTTTGATTATCGTTTGATTCCTTATTTTGTAGAATTTTTCTTTTTGACCTCGTTAGCATATTTTGATGAAATTACTAAATATTCGTTTTGTCAGGTTAAAAATGAATAAACACTAACCAGTAACGACTTATAAATTAGAAAAATAGAAGAATATAAATATGTCTAATACTAATAATTGCATTTTATGCCTGTCTGTAGAATTGGCATAAACTTTGGAGAAAAGCATCAACCGGTTCAAAATTGAAATAGAGTTTTTGAAGGCTCGGTAGGCTGAGCTTATTGTACGCATTTACATAAATGGTTCATGATTCATGATTCGTTTAATATTTATGAACTTATTTTATAAGGTATATTAGATGTAAATGGAAAAAGTAACCTTTATCAACAATTTTTGAAGTCGTTTTAAAAGAGAAAATTGAGAGAAGGGAGGAAAAAAAGTTTGTATAATTTAAATCTCCATAGCATACAGTGACTTAAAACTACAGAAATTTGTGAAAGTCATTCATCACAAAAAATTTTCATTCAATGCATTTCTTTTATTGAATTCAATGTCCAAAGATTGAAAAACTTGGCACTGAATGGAATTTAACAAGAACAATTAGTTATAATAATCTAAAAATTTTCTTTGACACCGTATATTCTATCAACCAAACGAGAACTGTTTTGCATCATCATTATAAAGTATTATTCTGCTTGTAAACAACAAACAGAAAGTTGCGTAAACATATATTTATATAAAAAGTTAATTAATATTTAAATGTTTTCAATCGTTGAATATATCTTTAATCATATTGAAAATAGTAATAGCTGTTTTCTAACTGTTACTAGCAAGCACAAAAAATAATGGATTAATCTCAGAATATTGATAATAAAACTTGCTTTTTTTATCAATGGAGAATGATAAACTCTCCGATTGTAGCTTGATCAATTTGTTCATTATATATGTGAAAAAAATTAAAGTCAAAGACAAAAAGGAAGAAAATTAAAATAGTAAACCATACATGAAAGTAACACAAACTTATTGCCCTGTTTTGAAATAAACTGACTTAATTAAAATACTATTATTAATATCCCTTTTTTGTTTGTTTTGTTGTTTGCCTTATGATTTTTATTCTTTTGAATTGTTTTTCTTTCTGTTTCTTCTATTTAAACTTATAATAATCAAAAACAAATACGAAAATGTTCACAGATAATGTCAAATACAACCGAAACGCAATCCGAACAAAATGAACATGGACAAGATGCGCAACAGGTAGCTACAAATACACAAAATTTATCAGATGCAAAAAGAATAAGCAGAAAGGCTATGGAAATCAGAAAAAAAGTAACTGGAATAAACAAGATTAACAAACGCATCTTGAGGTTTGGGAAGAAGGCTGCTGAGCTTCAAAGGAAGGGTACTGAAGTACAAGAGGAACTTAACAAGTGTGAAGAGGACAAGAGAAGACAAGAATTAGAGATTCAAAACTTGCAAAACGGGATTGATAAAATTGTGTGTACATACAATCCTGAGCCATATCATCAGTATCTTAAACGTATGGCCGAAACTAACAGAAATTTTTTTCATGCAACTTTAAGTCTAAACCCAATAATGTTCAAAAATGGTGAATATCCAAGTCCAAGTATCAACAATATAAGAGATATACACGCACTGGATATTGATGACGTCAGAAAGTATTTGCATCAATACGGAATGGATGTTGATGGAACGATGCCACTCGAAGAGATAACAGCAATTTTGGCAGAATTATTGGGGGTTCCCAGCGATTATATTGAGTACTGTTTATGATTCCCGATTGGTGATCATCTAAAATTCTTTGCGTATTTTCTTTACTAGATAAGTTGTATTTTTAAGCACTACCCTTGCTTTATAATAATGATAGTTTTAAGTAGATATTAATTAATTTAAATGTTTTAGAGCTCCCATATTTATTGAGATTATGGTGGAATTGACGTTTCCAGCAATACCAGAAAAAACCTCAACATTGGCATTCTATTTTAGTCAAGTTTTAAACCGTTTTTTTATATATATCTAATCGTAAAAAAGTAAAGGAATAACAAAAGACAAGTATGACTAAGGATATAGTTATTAAACATTAATTTTTTTTCAGTTTAACTTATATTCCAAGCAATCTAAAAAATAGTCTATTGTTTCAATGTCACTCTCTCTTGCTAACATATTGGCTGTCCTTAAATCTCAAAATTACTGTAAGCTTCGTCAATTTCATGTCATTCTCCTCCTTGTAATACTAGTGACAGATTCTAGTTTTTATTAAGTTATTTTTATCTATCTTGTTTCAATTCTATCTTGTTTCAATTCTATTCTATCTTCAAGCGTTTCATCTGACTATGCAGCATAAGAATATTCTCTTTTAAATCTAAATTATGCCCTAAACTGTCTAAAATTTTTCAATGCTTTAAAACTTTTCTGTTCCCTAAAGGGAAAACAACAACATATTCTATAAACCAATCATAAATTCATCATAACCGTTTGCCCTTTAAGATTTGAATTTCTTCATTTTGAATAAATCGAGCTGTTGAAAGTGTCATCCGGATAGTATGTATAAAAAAATCGGTATATCACTAATCCAATTACCGGCACGTCCGTTCTTTAGCCTTAAGACTTCTTTTCTGTATAAGTTTTACCAAATCTTAATATTCTTAGTTTTATCTTTAGTTTCCTTTAAGATTCAAATCATCTTCTGGTTGAATTGATCTTTTGCCTTCGAATTAAAACTCAATGCGATAGCTTGGTGATCCCAGGGGTTAAATACAAACTAGAATCTGTTTGCTGAAAACAAGCACTTTGGAGTTGACAACTATAACTTCTTTTTTCATCATATCATGACCTAAAGTCTTATCATTACCTCTACAATTTGAACATTCAAGTTGAATATGCTAATGAAGAACAGAATATGATTTTTAGATTAAATATATATTATATGGAGAAAGCGATTACGACATTTTTTTGCATTTTTTGCATTTTTTTTTTGTTTTCCATTATTTTTTATATGCATCAATGACATTAACAAACTTTATTACATGATTTCAATAATCTGTTGCCTCACGTTCTTTTTGTTTTATAATTACCAAACCTCAAGCTACATAAAACAGATTTTTTGAGCATGCCCGGAGCAGACACAAAGGATTTCATAGGAAAGCTTAAGTATGTTGTAGATCCCGTAAACGGTGACGAAATTTCACAATTTCAACAATCATCAAATCAAACAACATCAAAACTTTCGCTTGCATTTCAAAATAAAACTTCAAATGATAATGATAATAATAACCATAATAATAATCAATTTAAAAACTCTAATAATATCGATGCAGCTATAATTCATCTTGATGATGAACGTATAAATGCTGAAATGAATAAAAAGTTAAAAATTCCACCATTTAGTCAATCAAACAACCATCATAATCATAAATCAATTACTGGTATATCCACAAGTAATGGTAAAAAGACGTATGGTTTAAGCGTACTTACTACTTCAATTGCCGAACCACAAATTCAAGTGAGTCAAGGGAATGTTCAACCTCAAGCTGTTGGGCTGGTAACTGAATCGGATCAATTAAAGAAAAGTTTGAAAGATACTTTAATTATAGATGGTGAAAATAGACCACATTTTGAGATTGGAATTAATAGTAACAATAACAATACTTCTACAACTATTACTACTAATACTATTCATGCCAATGTGAATAATAATAATAATAAAAAAAATTTAACAATACCACCTGATGGAAGTTCAGTTAAATCGAAATCTTCATTATCTTCATCGGTTGATTATAATGATGAGGATATACATGTTATTGATTTATCAATAATAAATGATGATGATGATGACGATGACGATGATTATGATCAAGATGATATCAATGGCGATAAAAACTTGGAAAAGAAAAAATCAATCGAAGAAGATCCAAATGATTACAAAGAAGGTGGTTACCATCCTGCTTATATTGGGGAAACTTATAAAGATGGTAGATATATATTAGTTAGAAAACTTGGATGGGGGCATTTTTCAACTGTGTGGTTAGCTAAAGATACGATTTCCAATATTCATGTTGCCATGAAAATAGTTAGAAGTGCTCAAGGATATAGAGAAACTGCAGTTGATGAAATCAAATTATTAACTAAAATAAATATAACAGATAAGGAACATCCAGGTCATCAATATTTAATTAAATTGTTAGACTATTTTGATCACATTGGAGTTAATGGTACACATATTTGTATTGTTTTTGAAGTCTTAGGTGAAAGCTTATTAGGATTGATCAGAAGGTATAAACATAAAGGTTTACCAATTAAATTTGTTAAGCAAATTGCAAAAGAAATTTTATTAGCATTGGATTTTTTACATAGAAAATGTGGTATAATTCATACGGATATTAAACCCGAAAATATTTTAATTGGTATTCATCAAGTTGAAGCATTGCTTCACTTTTTAGAAGAATCTCAATGGGAACGCCATATTTTGAAGAAAGTTTCAAGCAGATATTTAGTAAATGGTACTGGTAGTATTGATACTAAAAGTTTGACAAATTTAGCAAAAGCAAGAACTTTTGGTAAAACAAGGTATGGTAAAAGAAGAGCAAATTCGATTGTTACTGATTCTCAACCATTACCATCACCATTAAGATCACATTCAAGTTCATTATTTAATTCATCATTAGCATCATCAAGTATTAATAACAATAACAGTGACAATAATAATAGTAAGACTATTCCAATTCCTAATTCAATATCAAAGAACCCTAGTCAGAATTATTCACTTTCTAATTCACTTGTATCTTCATCAATTGATTTACCAAGTAATTTATCATACAAAGATATTCAAACAATTATGAACAGACAATCAGAAACTGAGAAAAATTTATTTGATTATGAACCTCCTAATGCTGATGAAATTGTTGATGATGATATTATTAATGTTAAAATTGCAGATTTAGGAAATGCATGTTGGATTCATAAACATTTTACTAATGATATTCAAACAAGACAATATAGATCACCTGAAGTTATTCTTGGTGGTCAATGGGGGTGTTCTGCAGATATTTGGTCAACTGGCTGTTTAATATTTGAATTATTAACAGGTGATTTTCTTTTTGAACCGACAGAAGGTGGTTCTTTTGGTAAAAATGATGATCATTTGGCTCAAATAATGGAATTATTAGGTCCAATTCCTCAAGATTTGATAAAATCAAGTTATTATGGAAGACATTATTTTCAATCAAATTTACAAACATTAAGGAAAATCCAAAACTTGAAACCATGGCCTTTAGAAAGCGTTCTTTTAGAGAAATACAAATTTAGTGATAAGGATAGTTTAGAAATTGCCGATTTTCTTAAAGGAATGTTAATTCTTGACCCAAAATTAAGACTGGATGCAGCAGGACTTTCAAATCATTACTGGTTAAACGATGCGAATGTAGAAGGACATCTTGATCGTGAGGTGGGGACCCGAGGAGAGGACATTGGAGAAGGATGGTATAAAGAGGTTCCGGTATGATTAATTTATAACAGTACGTAATAGCATTATCTTTTGTAATAATAAGAATAAAAAAAAGAAAAATATCGATTAAAGAAAAAGAAAAAGAAAAATGCAGTCTAATTTTTCCGTTTTCCGTTTTCTGTATTGTATTATTGTATTGTGCAGGTGCGTGGTGCATGGCTTGCACGCCAATAATTTGTGGTATTTTATGTTTTCTTCGTTATTGTGTAACGTACGTTGGAAGAATAGCTTAATATTAAAAATTTCTTTCAACTAATGTACCTTAATTCGTTAATGGATATTACTGAAGATTAAAAGAGATAGGGATAACAGAAACATATTAAAGGGATGGTTTCAAAAAATTTCAGCACAGAAGAACTTGACGAGCTAACCATATCTCTTAGAGAAGAAGAAAATAGGTATATAGTATCGGGATCTAAAATTGAGGATGTTTATAATTTTTTATTGAGTGTTCAATTAAAAAATGATGATGAATATACACTTTGTTCTCTTGCGTTGAAAGTATTAGCAAATTACGTTGCGGATGTTCCAGAAAATGCAAAATTTGTTTTTAATTTAAGTAAAGAAACATTACCAATAATACCAACCTACGAATCAGTATTAAATAATCAAGTTACTTCATCCTCCGTTAGTTTTTTCTTTCAAGTTCAATTAATTTTATTTAATAATATATTAACAACAAGTAAAGAAAGTGTTTTGAAATCACATTGTGAAATTTTAATAGATAAGATTCTTAAATTATTGACAATTTGTGAAAGTGCTGCAATTGAGACTGATAGTTATTTAATTATTGAAATATTAGATGAATGTCAATCGATAATTGAACAAATTGATATTGAAAAATTCATGATTTTACGAAATGCTTGTTTAATAATTAGAGATAAAGGTTTGGCAGAAGGTGAAGAAGATTTAGTTATAGCTTCAATGAATGTATGTCATAAATATTCATCAAATTTATATTTTCCAAAATTATCAGATATGAGAAAGGAAGAAATTTTTTTTCAATTATACAATCAATTAGAAAATTCAATTGATGAACAAATATTATTAAATGTTTCTTTTCAACTTGGAATTTGTACATCATCTTTTTTCCACAATTTAGTTAATTTATTATTCGATGTAAAGACTAAACTATTAAAAATTGAAAAACATATTCCAATGTCATTATTATTATTATCAAATGAAGTTGTATCTGAAAAAGTAATGAATGAACTTTTAGAATTGATTTTAATAGATGAATTAACAAAATATTATTTTGATTCTATTTATCCAAATTTATCATTAAGATTACCATGGGAATTACAAAGTATTGTATTATTTAATAAGATTCCAAGTGAAAAAATCAAAATAAATTCCATATCGTTAAATAATTACATAAATAAATTAAATTTATTAATAAACAATACAACTTTACAAATAAATACAGATGTTATAAGTTTACAATTAACCTTTTTAGGTAAAATACTTGGTTCAGAAAATTGTGGAGATTTTAATTTTAGATCACAAATTGATAAATTTTTAGATGATTTAAAATTATCGAATGAATATGAAGATTTTCCAAATGGTTTTAAATTATTATTAAATCAAGTTTATTTCCCATTTTTATATAATTATAAAGATAAACAATCAAGTAATAATCAATTTGTTAATAAATTTTTAGAGAAAACTTTAATAGAAACTAAAAAATTATTGAGTCAATCAATGAATAATAAATCAACTATGCAAATGAATTATTTAATAGAATTAAGTAAAATTTTTGGTTTTTATGTTCAAAGTTTTGGAGAATTTGATTGGTTTTATCAATGTTTTGAAGTTTTCCGATTGGTATTCAATGATGTTGATAATCAAATGAAACAAATGGGTGAAAAAGAACAAAATGCATGGAAAATACTTGAGAATAATATTAAATATACAAGCGTAATTTTATCGCAAGATAAATAATAAAAAAAAAATAATAGGAATATATATATATATATATATATATAAATAAATATACGTAACCTTTTCTTTATAATAATCTTAAACTGAAAGAAAAGAAACAATTTAAGTTTCTTTTAAATGCTTTTTCTTTTGGACTTCTACTAAAAATAAATATCTTTTAACAGTGTATAAATCACCTTTACCTCTCATATAAATTGACAGAATCATATTATAAACGATAAAATAATAAATTCCTAAACCTGTGAAAACATGCCACCAACCATGACCTTCTAAGAAAATTCCGAAGGGTAAACCTAAATAATTTCTTCTCCAATGTCTAATTGTTGGACAAAATACATTATCTAAATTCCAAATAAAGAAACCAAAAATAAATAAAGAGAATGAGAATATTAATAATTTATATTGAGATTTTCTAATATTTGGATCAGGTATAACTTTTTGAATTGTTTTAATTGATTTATAAATAACACCAAAATTTAAAATTGCATAAAAAACTTGATGAAAAACTGGATTTCTATAAATGAAAATATAAGCATATGTAAATAATGAAGTAATTAAAAAAGTACCAAAATTCCAAAAAAATTGCCAAAATGAAGGTTTATCCCAACCATAAATATAACCAAATGGAATTGCGGTAACCCATACCATTGGTAATTCATCCATTAATTGATGTTCATACCATAAAGTTGAATGAAACATAAAACTACCAATTCCAACAGATGCAAAACCTAAAGATATGAAAATATACATCCAACCATGATCATTTTTAAAAGTTGAATAAATATGATGTATTGCAAGTAAAACGAATCCAATATTAGTTAAAGCATTAACAATTTCTGCAATGTAAGGAGAAAATAAATAATTTTCTTCACACCAATCTATTGTAGCCGATGGGGCTCCCCAATAAGGTTCAAATGATGTTTTCGGGTATGATAAACCAAACATGTAAATTAAGTATTGTGTATCTTGTTAGAAGCAATTACCCAAAGGTAGGTAATATCTAAAGAAGATTAAAAGAAGAAGGAAAACAGTAACATGACTGAAGCCTAGAAATCTATATGAAATGTACATCTATATATATATGTATATCTAACAAATTAACTCAAATGCAAATCTAATTCATTTTAAGAATATGACATTATTTTTGCAACAATCTGAACAATAAGCAATCATAATCTCAGTAATCTAACAAGTCGGAGAAAATTAAAACCATAATAATTAAATAATTAATACAAAAATAAGAAAAAAAATTCCGCATCCAAAAGAGGAAGAGGAGAAGGAAAAGGAGGCTCCGCTTAACTAAACGGTATAATTTTGTTATTAATTAGTACTTAGTCATGTATTTTATTTATTGAACGAACTTTTCTATATTTTACGAAAGAGTTAACATTACATAAAATAAAGCGTATAATTACAACGTTTATATGCATAAACACAAAAACAGATTATATAGATATCTATATAATACCTATTACAATAACCAGTAAAATTGTAAAATTAGTTGACTTATGAATTTATTCGTACAAAAATTGAATGTCTTTAATGTCTATGAATTTTTTGGTGATACCATATGGTTAACCATACAAACCTTTTTAATACGTTCCTGATCAGTTTTATCAAAACCTTTTTTATTATTATTAATATTAATACCATTATTACTATTATTATTATTATTGTTATTATTACCATCATCATTGTCAACAATACCGTCATCATTTATTTGTGAATCATTTGATTTCAATCTTTCTTTCATTGCTATTTTATTTAATTCCCTTTTCTTTTTAGTTTCTTCTTTTGTTACAAGCCTGCGCCAACGAAACTGACAAGCATTAATTGTTCTTGTTGGGAAATACATTGAAATATCTCTCCAACCAAGTTTTTCAGTTTCTTTTAAATATCTTAATAATTTATCATTTTCTGCACTCCATGTAGGTGATCCAAATGCCATGCGTCTAACTTCACCAACTTTTTGCTTTTTATCAATTTCATTTAATTCAGAATTATTATTATTATTATTATTATTATTATTATTATTATTATTATTATTATTATTATTATTATTAGTACTATTAATTTTATCATTATTTAATTGACAATTTAATTGTTGATTTTTTTCATTTCCTCCATTTCCTCCATTTTCAATTTCAATTAAATTATTCTTAATTTTATTTCTTCTATTCCCTGAAGCTGAAGGAATAATGGGTATTAATGGATGATGATATGCCATACATCCTGGAATGGGTATCAGTGATGCTATATCATTTGCTTTTGATGTAAGACTATTGATATCAGTATCAGTATCAGTAGTATTATTATTAGTATTATTAGTATTATTATTATTATTATTATTATTATTATTATTATTATTATTATTATTATTATTA